>CM056377.1:16758968-16946468 GCA_029718625.1 Synaphobranchus kaupii | reverse complement strand
GACTCGTTGTAGCTACGGTAGTGACTGACACACACACACACACACACACACACACAGAACTCTCTATCTCTTTCTCTTTCCCTCTCTGTCTCACACAAACACAAAGTTTATCTTTACTCTTATTTTTTCAAACGCTTTTCTTAGAAGGGAGAGGCTGGTTCCTGCCCCCTGGTTTCCAAGGTAACTCTCTCCCCCTCTCTGTGCAAAAATAGAGTACAAGTGAGCCAGAGCACAGAAAGAAATTACATTAAAATTATTAAAATACATGTGAATTCTTCTAATCAATTTTCCACATCTCACCTGATTTGGCAACATTATTATATGTATTTGTGCCAATAAGGCGTATGCACAGTGAGACACAAACACATGACATGATCACATGGAGGCTGTATGCCCTTGCTGCTGATTGGCTGTTCATCAACATCCAACAGACATCAGTGGCATTTTTTTCCTGGAAGCATTTCATGAGGCCTCTGAAGTTCAGATGTTTACGACCACATCACGTATAATTAAAGAGAAAAAAAACTGAAAGAAAGGCAAATTACCACATGGTGGCGATGCCCGACTTTGCTCTCAAAAAATATTTGATTATTATGGAATGAGTATATCGCCCCGGCCCTAAAATAACATTGCACAATCTATTGGCAAGCCTAAATATATTACGCTGATGACACCATACTGTACTGCTCCCACTGCTCACTACGGACAGCCCTCACCAACCTTCAATGCTACACAGGAAGCATTCACCGATCTACATCTCAAACTCAACACTAAGAAATCCAAATGCATGCTCTTCAACAGAAGCACATTCGCTTTGGACAATATATTTGGACAGTGAGGGCTGTCCATAGTGAGCAGTGGGAGCAGTACAGTATCATCAGCGTAATATATTTAGGCTTGCCAATAGATTGTGCAATGTTATTTTAGGGCCGGGGCGATGTACTCGTTCCATAATTATCTAATATTTTTTGAGAGCAAAGTCGGGCATCTACAATCACCACCCTGGATGGCTCAACTCTGGAATTTGTGTCATCGTATAAATATCTTGGACTTCGGCTGGATGCCTCCCTTACATTTCAAAGTCACATCATTACCTTACAAGACCTTACAAGTTAAGGCCAGAGTTCCTTTACCAAAAAAAAGTGTCATTCACCCACATGTCCATACTTCCTATATTTTATTACCGTGACATTATTTACTCCTTATTTAACTCCCTCAAACACCTGGCTGAGCAAACTCAATGTTCTATATCAGTCTGCTATCTGTTTTATTACCACTGCACCCTATACTCCCTTATTGAGTGGCCATCGCTCCAAACCAGAAGACTCATTCGTTGGCACTTGTTCATCTACACATCCCTCTTACACATCACATCTACCTACCTCTCAAATATCCTGCATCATTCCCATATAGCCTCAGATCCACAAATTTCATCACCCTGGCCGTCCCCAAGACCTCAACGACCTTTGGTTGTAACACCTTCCATTTCTCTGCTGTCCATGACTGGAATACCTTACAATCCACTCTCAAATTCCTCAATCTCAACATCCCCATAAACTCCTTTACAAGACTTTTATAGAACACATTTACTGACCATTGCACCGGCTAGCTCACCATCACCTTGGAGTATTATTGCTTACCATGCTCCATGTGTACTGCTTCAATGTGATTTTATTCTATGTCCTTCGTTTCATCCTTGACAATGCACTGTCTGCACCTTGTTTTAATGCACCTTTTGCATTAATTCTTACATTTTGCATTTTAACACGCCTTCTTGCCTGTTGTAAATGAGAATATAAATCACTTTTACCTGGTTAAAAAGGTTAATAAATAAAAATAATACACAAATAAATAAAAAGTGTCTGTCATGGACAAAAATATTGATTTCCAAATACAAGTTTACCACCCATCAAAGCCTTTTCCAGATGCTATTTTTCCAGTCGTTTCTTCGACCCCTTCAGTTAATTCAGAAAGAAATTCCCAGAAATATTTGTGTGCGGTGGGACCGAGGCAATACCTTGCCCTCAGGACAATGCGGTCTGGATTATGTTTCAGTTGAACGGACCGTTTGTCTTTCGGCGGCAATTTCCTGAGAGCCAGAGAGCCTGAAATCAGAGGGAACGCTGCATTCCAAACTAGACAATGATTCACTCTGCAGCAGCTCCAAGGACCAGGGAGAGAATGGCTCCCCTGCCACAAAATGTACTGTCGGATGGTAGCGTACTGCGGTAAACAGTGCCTATTCTGGCCAAAAGAAGAGGACATGTGCGTGTGCGTGTGCGTGTGCGTGTGCGTGTGTGTCTGCATGAACGACATGGACTGTGGGGAGAGTTACAATTTCACCTTCTACTCTTAATTGTTTAAAAAATGAATAAAAATATATTTTTTTAAATCTCGTTTCTTGTGTCTGCCCATTTTTGGCCATTGGGGTGTTTTTTATCATCTTAATTAAAAATGTATAATTTTTCTTTTACTGAGATTTAATAAAACACCCCAATGACCAAAGGGGGGCAGATGCAAGAAACAAGATGAAATAATTAAATAAATACAAAACTCACAGTACTGTAGGGTTTACCTATAAGGTAAAGACCACGTGGATTAACCTCGCTTATGGGGTCAATGGCGAAGCTTGCGGCCGCAGACCACCTGTCGAGAGCGGTGGATCCCGGCGGGTCCCTGTCGAGAGCGGTGGATCCCGGCGGGTCCCTGTCGAGAGCGGTGGATCCCGGCGGGTCCCTGTCGAGAGCGGTGGATCCCGGCGGGTCCCTGTCGAGAGCGGTGGATCCCGGCGGGTCCCTGTCGAGAGCGGTGGATCCCGGCGGGTCCCTGTCGAGAGTGGTGGATCCCGGCGGGTCCCTGTTGAGAGTGGTGGATCCCGGCGGGTCATGTCGGCCTTTCCCATAAGCGGGAGGTGCAACGGTGCTGTGGACGGAAATGTGCTTCATCGTCACGTTAGAACGGTCCAGCGTTGTCATATGTCAGATTGTCAAGAAAATACCACGTGAAGGACCAGGCGTTCAAAAGACATGACCCCAAATGCCTCGAAAATAGCGGCAGTTACATGAGACTGTTCGGTATTAAAAAAAAAAACCCCAGAGCTGAAAATCAGTACTACAGTGAGTGCTATTCTTGCTAGCCTTGTTCGTCTCTGTGGGAAGATCCGTCAGCTCTCCGTGGATGCGTGAGAAGCAATGAGTCCTGAACTGACCCGTAGCAAAATGTGAATGTTCCAAGGCAAAAGGTCATTAAAAGAGTCTGCAGAGACGCCAGGAAGCATTCCTTTACACAAAGAGCTGTAAAAGTGTGGAAAAGCTAGCCGAGTCATGCAGAAGAGGCAGACACTCTCTGTGTGTTCGAGCCCAGGCTTGACGCAGTGCTGGACGCTCTCCAGTATGAAGGTTATGGGGAGCTGAATGGCCCGTTCTCCTCACGACATATTCTTACGTTCTTATGTATCACTTTCTATGAGTAGCCCTTCATAAGTGCCATGCAACTCCTTTGTAAGTAATAAATAGCACCTTCATAAGCACTGTATATAGCGGCAGTAAATAGGCACACGGAGAGTGTCACATGCTACATCAGTGCTGACATAACACACAGCATGCTTATTTGTGGTTACTCACATAAGCATTTATGACTGCTCGTGTACTGCTGTGTACCGCTTACGAAAGGCCATTCGTATAAAGCAGACACACTGGCCCTCGAGGCCAGCAGTACTACTGGTTTCCTTTTCTACACGATAGTGAATTGATCGGTAAATGGCACCGATTTACCTCACCTGGGGTCCCAGGTTTAAATCAGCCCAGATTTGAGTATCCCTGAGTTATAAGAATGGCCCTTTGTTAGTGAGCAGTACGCAACACCTTCATAAGCAGTATGCGAGCAGTCATAAATGCTTATGTCACTAACCACAAATAAGCCTGTTGTGTGTTATGACACCACTGATGTCGCAAGTGACACTCACCGTGTGCTTATTTACTGCCCATTTATAAGTCTCACCTCATGTGCTTGTGCCGTAGTCTCGCACGACGTCCCACAGCCTTTAACAACAGCCGCCAGGATCTGACCGGCTGGCGATCGGGGAGGGGATTCAGGCTTGGGTGGGGGGGGGGTGGGTGGGTGGGGGACACCATGCAAAAAAACCTGCGCCGCACAAGACAGGCAACTGCTGCGTTGATGAATTACGGCGGCGCGCGAGCAGATAATGAATCACTGCCGGCTATTTCCACCGACTCCCATTGCCGACGGGTTCCGCGCCGCTGCGCCCGCGCTCGCCGCGAGGAAATTGAAGTGTCCCGTTACGTCTCCAGCTGTCGGCGAGACGACCAGATGACAGATACGCAGGAGCCTCTTTAATTGAAGCCCGGGCTCACTCGGCGGGCTTGCTGGGCCTGTCCAGCCCACTTTAGTTTGGTCGTTTAGAGCGGACGTGACACCGTCACTACAAACCCCTCCCCCTCTCTGCGCCAACCCCCCGTGGGCGTCCCGTCTCCGTTAAGCTTTCCGAGTACAGGGCGAGGAATGCAGGTGCGCAATCCACATGCATGCATATACACATATACACACACACCTAATACACAGTCACAAACACACACAATGACACACACAAATGGTGATGCACACATGCACACAGTGACTCGGACACACACACTCAGTCTCTCTCTCTCCCTCCGAGACACATTGGCCATAACAGAAACATATGCACTTGCGTGTTTGCAACACACATTGCTCACATAAAGACACTCTGAGACGAAAACACACATACACACCTGTACATTTGTAACACATGCTCAACACACATCCCTAACACACACACACACACACACACGATAAATCTGCAAAGCACACAGCCAGAGCGGAACCTGGAAGCTCTTCAACTGCCTGGCCTTTTAGACCTCCAGCCAGAAGGTGGGGCAGTATGATGCACTCGTGCTGTTTTCGGAAGGCTGTTAGCCCCTGCTAATGCTACCAGCCCTTCTGCCCACAAGACAGTGTTCACTTAATCTTTCTGAAAATTACAATGCTGGTAGTCCATTTGCCAGCCCCATATCAATCACACTGTATAGCTGGAAATCTTTAAACACCCATTAACAACTGTATTACTGAATGCACAGGCAGACTTCTTCAGAACATTATAACAACATCTTTACAAACCTGTTTGCATCTAGACCTGTACACAGCTTTATAAAATTACTTTGTTTCCAACTGTATAACTGAATATGTTTACTGACCTGTTTCAAACTGTATAACACTATTTACAGACCTGTTTCTAAACTGTATAACTGAATACATTTACAGACCTGTTTCAAACTGTATAACAATATTCACACTAGGGCTTGATTTACTAAGACCTTTAGCATGTGCAAAACATTTTAGCACACGCAAAACTAATAACATGACCAATTATTGGTCATGGTATTTGTTTTGCACCAAGTTTTGAAGTTTTGAAGAATTAGTTTTCTTCTAATTCTAATTTCAACAGTATATCAGATGCTACGGTAGTGACCTGAGTGTTACAGTAATGTGAGCTGCGGTTGAATCACAATACTTTTTTTTAATGGTTAAGCTAAGCCCTAATTGATAACATGCCTATTGGTGTTAATATAATCAACTGCTAAATTTTGCAACTAATTAAAGACAAACAGCTGATAAGATTTCCACTCTCCAGTTATTTTGTAGGAATAACATTTCAATTAACTTCAGAATTTAATCGTTTCACAAACTAAATTCTTTATCTTATAGCTAACTTGCTTTGCAGGGAGGAATACATTAGAACAATAATAAAAAAGCAAGAAGGCAGCAGTATGCCAAAACAATTGAAACTGTACTGCATTATCTTTAAAAAAACAAAAGGAAAAAGTAAAGCAGTGTATTAGGGCTCCCTTTAAAATCTCTTTTAAAAGAAAGAGCAATTGTAAACTTCCTATTAATGTGAAATAGTTTTATTTTCCCTCCAGTGTTATCACCATTAGGTCACTCTGGCCAGTCACAGCCCAAGCTTCTCAGGCACTGCATAAAACTCTTAGGGCTGATGGACATATCTCAGTGTTCGTGTTGTTGGTGGGGCAGTTAAGGTAATGACCTTATTGTCCATTGTTTACTTGTCCTCCATTCGCAGCCAAAAGAATTTAAAAAAGAATCCACAAAATAAAAGAAATTCCAACTTTCCATTCAGAACATATCATGTCATACAGAAATGCAAGTGGGAAAAATGTAAGGGTTTGTGATGGGAATGGGCACTCGCCGATATAAAGTGACGTTTGAAAAACCATTTTTTGTCTATTTAACTTATCATTATCTCAGTGTTGAGACATATTTAGTTCACCACATGATCAAATTCTCTATTAAAAACCGGAACACTTAATATAAAATTTTTTAAAAAGTTTCTTTGGTGGGAACTGCAATTTACACCACTTCTGTAGAATGGCTCATCGATGTTCCTGTGCATGATTTTGGCAGCTCTATATTAACAATGCTGTATAAAATGGATGAGTGAAATGGAACCTTGAATGTGATGGACTGCTTAATAAGAATACGGGTGCGTTTTGTGCATGTCATTGTGAAGCTTCTCATTTGGGGCATGTCACAGCCACGTGTACTCTACCTGTTTCTAACATGCCCATCAGCCTGTGGTAGGGGTGCAACGGATCACAAAACTCACGGTTCGGATCGTATCACGGTTTTGAGTCACGGATCGGATAATTTTTCGGATCAGCAAAAAAAAAAAAAGGGAGACAAGTATATCTTTGCTTTCCATTTATTCTGTAAAACACTTAAAGCAAGGAACTTTTGCCCATGGTCTTAAATGAAAACAACATTCAATTCTATTTCTCGTTACTAGTTCTATTTTGTCCGTAGTTATGCAAAAAACCTCTCGTTGGTAGTTCTGAAAACAATTGATTCTATATGGAAGCAAATAGTTCCTTCTCAACTTTATACCATAAAATTGGCACCAATTTTGGTTATTTTTGTCATTAGTTAGATTATTTAAGAAAATTGCATGAAACCGCAACTCAATTTACCCATCTCTCTCCGTCTTGCGTTTTAAAAATGCTTTGGTCACGCAGCCTATTTTAAACAGCCCAGGCTAAGGAAATTGCATTTCACGATCTGCATCATGTGATGGGAACATCTGAAAAAAATAGCCTACTGTAGATACAGAGTTTGTTACTGTTAGATGTAACGTGTCATATCTAAGACATTTCGCTGGATAAAATGTTTTTTTTAATATACAGATTAATGTGCTTTGTGAAGTAACTTGTTCGCATTCGCAACCAGCGTTGCTCACGTCAGCGTTACCTTACATTAGGTAAAGCCCTACTATGTTACGTTCATATTTCCAAACTGAATAAATACTGCACCTCTAACCACAAAACGTCTTTGCTAGATTAAAGTTGTTGTAACTAAGATATTTGGCGAAGACAAACTTTTCAAATCAGTGGATTTAGCGTCATTTGCCGGCTTTATTAATCAGCTGTTGGTGTTTCTATGGATACCATTCATATAAGGGTCGACTCTAATGGCGCTGGCAGCAGATAACGTAGACGGCGTATTAATTTAGAACGGTGATTAAAATGTTGCCAGCGCTACTTCATTGCCGGGCGGTTTAACGAAATAAATGCCCACCCTCCAGCCAATCAGAATCGAGTATTTATCCAAGCCATGGTATAATACTTTTAAAAGTACCAGCGGCAGTAAAACTGTAATTCACTATGATGGTTAAATTTTGCAATTAATCCGCGGTTCACATGCGTGCCGAACCGTGGGGGGCGATCCGTACGGATCACGGATCAACTACGTTCCGTTACACCACTAGCCTGTGGTCATGCATTTATCGCTGGTCATAAGTTATATGGAACTTCCTGGTTAAATAAAGGTTAAATAAAAATATGTTGGGGAATTGGACTGACAAACTGTTCAGTTGCACAATAAGAAATGGGGCTATCACTTTTTTTGGTTATAAACAGGTAGCCTATGTAAATATGTTTAGTTATACAGTTATAAATAGGCTTGCCCTTACTGTGTTTTATATATATATACACACACGCAAACATACTGTATACACATGCATGAACGCATGCACACACACGCCGGAAGTATTGGACACACTCCAGCAATCAAACAACCTTGAGCAAAAGAATAGTCGTCACTCTCGAGCTGAAACAGTGGCGCATTACATGCATCATATACAATGATTCCTACATTGCACTTCACACTTTCTGAAACCTACCAAGATTAGGACACGTCAGTATCCCTCTTATTCTTTTTTTTGTTTATATATTTTCGTCCAGTGGGAAAGCAATTATACAAGCAAACATCCTGACGGCAGGTGAGGTGTTGATTTAATCTCTTCAGGATGCTGACCGGCACAAAAACAAGCCCTCAACCACAGGCCACGAAAACCATTCCAAACCACAGGCCGTACGAGCGTCAGGTAGCCCGGCTTCCCAATTTGTTTGTCACCAGGGCAACCACCGTAAAACAAACATCCCTAAGACTGACGGAGACTTATATTAAAAGCGCCATCTTCTCCGTCCTCTCGATAAACTAATCCCATCAGAAACCCAGCTGAGTAAATAAGCATGGCAAATGCAGTCCTTCAAATCATTTGGGGGATGTTTGTGTTTCCTTTGTGCTCCCTCTCATTAACACAAGGCCAGTGTTTGAGAGGATGACATTAATCACTGACGCAGGGTGAAATGTAAAGGTCCTCTTCCCTGTCTTCAAAACACAACCAACAAACGCACGCCCTGGCAAGCTTCTCTAAAATAAATATCACAGATTTATGGATATCTGGTCCCAAATTATCCTCCCCCTCTAATTTCTTGAACGAGAACCTCAGTCCTGGAGCTTTCTGCACTGTTTTCATATCATTTATATTGGGAGTCCAAGGGCATCGATTTGTGGAATTCTCAACATTTAACTGCATCGTTTCTAAAATGCTATAAATTTTGATATATTTTATTTAAGACATTTGTTTACCTGGGTGGAAAAAAGCAAATGAAAAACATATTGGAGACATGTAATGCGCCCATTTGTCAAGTTGACACAGTTCCCCGCATTGATTCGATTTGGTTATCCCACAGATATTTGTCCTGGGGACTTTTGAGAAAGTGGCGCTTGTTCATTTTCCGCGATGTAAGTGATACGGATGGCGGCGCTTACACCCCGACGCCACAGGGGCCGGCCGTGTTGCTGCTGCGCATTCCGCCACGTGGCTGAACGAATGACGGAACAGAGACATGAAGCTGTTTGGAGGTGGCTGCGGTTTTTTTCCTCTGCCTGTAAACTTAAAACAAAAAATTATAATAATTTGTGAATTATTTTATTTCTTTTTTGCTCAGCAATGATTCCAAATTATCTATAAAACAAAAAAGAAATAAACACTTGTTCTGGTGTCTTGGAATGAGCAAACATAGATATAGAACCATAAATATGACATATATGGAATTCTGAAATAGAACAATTTGGCAGCCATCTTACCTGGGTACAGCCTATGACCAGAAAAAGAAGGACTGGACAATGACGTTACTGTCTACCCATGATTCTTTGCGATTTGAGGAAGTAAATAACCAATGGGACCAGCGCCGGAGACTTGAATGAATGGGAGCGGATGCTGGTGACAGCTCCACATAGGTTTTAAATCTAGGTCTACGTCTTTATGTTTTGGTTTTATTGTGTAATACTGGTCAAAATAAAATTACAGAAATAGAACATACTCTACGATGGTCCTTTTTTAAAATCATGTCAGGCATTTGTGAGTTTTTGTAGTTTTCATATGGCTATTTTGTTATAAGCGAACGTTGATGTCATTGTAGCCATCTGTTAGCTTGCTATAGCGTTCTATTCACGTGAATTTGCTGTTTGTATAAACCGTTGGAAATTGACAGTTGATTTGCAATATTATATTTAATATTTATAGGCTAGCTAACCTTAGCTATCACAATTGTGCTAACGTTTGTGAATAGCTACCTAGCTAACGTTGTCATTTTTTTTTTTTACCGTGAAAAATCCCAGACCTGTTTACATTCTCGGACAGATGTTCGGGAAATCTGTTACACGATGATAATGATAATGGCGATGATAACTTTTGGGACTAAAGTTCACTTTTCTTTCTTTTTTGTTTTCAAAGAGGGTAGGCTATTTCACGATATAATTGCTGATTTGTGGCGAAAGTGCCGCCGTGGTAACAGACTCCCCTAACATCCGTCCGACAATGTAAACAAGAATCTAACATTAGGGGATTTTCCATGGTAAGAAGAAATTGTATGACAACGTTAGCTAACACGTTAGTCGCTACTATAACGTTAACTTAGTTAAATGTCCAGCACCTCTGTGGTCTAATAGCGGGGACGGTAGGGGGAAAACAACGTTTTGATTCCAAAAATCCTAAAAGAGGGACCAAGAATGGGTAAGGGCAATTCGACAAGTCTCATGTCGGCACTGCTGCACGGTCAGATGCGCTGCTAATAATAGTCTCTCGGCGTAGGCTCACTAGGCTGCTGGTCCCATTGTTAGAAAGAACACTGAACTTCCGCATTGTGATGTCGTCATTGTCCAGTCCTTTTTCTGGTCATAGGGTACAGCTAAAATAGGAACCTATGGCAAAGTGTGATGTACTTTCTAACCCACTGTGATGTCATAATCGGGTCTCAGAAGCCAGATAGCTGATGATTGGCTCATAGATATAAAACCATGGTTACTGGCCACCATCTTACCTGGGTATGGTCTCAAAAATTGTGCCACTAACTATGACACATGTCACATCTATGGTTCTATATCTATGTGAGCAAAAATTATGAGGTGTTTTTTATCTGTAGCTATGGAATTGCTGTGTCCACAACAAAGTGAAACAAACTGGAAAAAGAGACACAGAAAAATATCTTTTCAGATGACACATCGCTTTGTATTTTTAAGAGAAAAGAACATCCCTTCTCTTTCTTTGTTCTGCAGATCTTGCCACATGATGGCACTGATATGATTGTACCTTTAAATATTTCAAGAGCGAGTTAGTTTACTTAGCCCAAGTGGTGGTTTTCTAGTTAAAAGCACATTATGTATGTGGCTTTGGCTAAAAAGCTCTGTTATCTGGCCAATCTTGTAAACTGTTAAAGAAAAAGACGCCATTTGCATTTTTATTCGACACTGAAAGATTCTTGTGTACAAGTGAAATTTCCTTTATCAGAGATCATTTCACCACACAGGCACAGCCATAGATCTATGGTACAAAAGGATGGGAAATTGACAGGGAGAAAAGACAGACAGACAGACAGACAGATAAATACAGAAGAGGCCTCCTTAGCACGCACGCAAACACACACATCCTTTCTTCAGCATTCAAGAACATCACCCCAGGACATTTGAGGATATCGTTGAGGACACAGGATCCCCGGTCTCTCCCATTGGCCAGGACTCCCTTTGCAAGCAAACCAGTATCGTTTCAAAAACCCATTACTTGTGCCACAAACTAGCTCGCTCGGACACAAACTAGCTCGCTCGGACACAAACTAGCTCGCTCGGACACAAACTAGCTCGCTCGGACACAAACTAGCTCGCTCGGACACAAACTAGCTCGCTCGGACACAAACTAGCTCGCTCGGACACAAACTAGCTCGCTCGGACACAAACTAGCTCGCTCGGACACAAACTAGCTCGCTCGGACACAAACTAGCTCGCTTGGACACAAACTAGCTCGCTCGGACACAAACTAGCTCGCTCGGACACAAACTAGCTCGCTCGGACACAAACTAGCTCGCTCGGACACAAACTAGCTCGCTCGGACTCAGTTTTGTCTTGTTATCTGCAGTACAACACCAGGCTTTTCCCATCTGTCCACCCTTGTGGCCTCCAACAAGACATTTACTAGCATATTCATTTTGACTAACCATCATCAATTTTCAGTATTTTTTATGAAGTGCAGAGTAAATAATTTATGAAGCATTTATAGCTGAATCACATTCTGAACGGCGAATGTACGAGAAAAATTAATTGTATTGCTTATTAACCCCTTCTTTAGCACCACCTTTTTTTGAACACAAGCCCAAACTAAATGGTTAAAGCACAACTGAACTTTGGTAGAATACGCACAAGGACTGGTTATTGTTTGTATTGACAGAATCCGCTTTGTTCGAGTTCGTATGCTAGAAGCGTCATTTTGAGACCGTTTTAGCTGCCCAATAGAAATGAATGGAGAGCGACAAATACCCTATTCTGGATTATCACCCCAGGGGAGCACAGAGCTACTAACAAACATATTTCGCCACCATTTGGACTCATATCATGGCCAGGTAACTACACAACCCAAAGTTCTACCAAAGTTCAGTTGTGCTTTCATGTTCTTGAACCCATTTGACTACAGGCATAATCCTGGTCTCTTCTGTACGGTAAACCCTTCGGAGTTTGTTTTCCAAGAGTCAGAATTACTCTAATAGGTATTACTGTAACAGAAGCTCAACACAGTTTTTTTTTTCTCACCTAAAAATTATTTTTCTTTTGGGATAAGGATACTGACTTTATTGTGATTTGTGGTGTCTGTTGATTATTACACACAGAACATACATAGTCGTCATGTTGATTAAGCCCATTTTGTGTCATGTTACAAAATAAGAAATAGTTGTCGCTATAACAGTGGGATCGCAAAATAGTTTATAGAGGTAGAATTATGAGTTTCAACACTTTCAAACGGTTTGCTATGTGACCAGATTGATTAAAAATTTCACCATAAAAAACCCGCAATGAAGGCAAATAAACTAAACAACTTCCAACCCTTGCTAGTTAAGGCATTAATGGACAAATAATAATGTAAAAAAGTAGGTTAATTTACAAAACATGTTTGGTTTCAAAACATGATTTTTCAGAATACTAATTTCTGCCTAATGTGTTTGTGACATACATGTGTTTAGATGTAGCTGAAGCATGCATTCCTTAAAACCTGATATGGCATGGTTATAAATTCTAAATTAATATTTAAGTGCATTATACGCAATTACAAAACCACTGTTGGTGGTTATTCAACATTAACGTCAGTGCACGTATTATTAGAAAGGAAATGGAGGCTTCCTTTCTTTCTAATAAAGGAAGCATAATTCAGTTATGAATGCTTTATTAAGCTTTAATAACAGCACCATATTCTAAATATTTGCCATATGTTCTTCAGATGGGCTTTTTTGGCTACATAAGCAAACCAGATGGTCAGATCTGGCATTTGTGCCATCCACGTCCATCTAAGAGGTTCTCCTTGAAAACAGGAGGCACTGCTTGAATTGCTACACTACACAGTAAAATTATCAGTGTTCATTTCACTGATGCATTTTCCGAAAAAATGGTTCTTTGGCTTGTAGGGAAACCCTTTTTAGTTCTTTTACGGAACCCTCAATGGTAGGTGTGAAAATTTTGAAAGCTCCCAGATTGAACCATTTTTCCCAACAAAGGACCCTTGACCTAGATAGAGTTCCTCTGTAGACAGAGGAGGCTTTTGAAACCCTTTCTTCTGAGAGTGGACAGTACTTTCGATCCGTCTATAACTCACGCAATCAAAAGAGTAAATTTCCATCTATCGTTTAAGCTCATTTAACACAACGTTTAACCATTTACCTGTGTACAGCAATACGACAGTCATATCTAGGCTATGTATACAAACCCCGCCCCTGACAGCAACGTTTATAGTGACGGAGCGAATCAGAATGCTTTCAGCTCCAATGACAGCAGCGCTGAAACTTGGAGCACGAAGGACACAGAGCCAACCGCCTGGTTCACGTTCACAATCTTCGCTGTGGCTCAGTGTGCCGCGGAAACGGGGAGCACAGCCTGGCACGAAAAATTCCAAAACCATATCGCAAACCCTCAAATCGCAATGAAATTAAATTAATCAAAGACAAAAAAAATAAATAATAATTCCTCAAAGAAGCATGCATCGTGGGTCGTCCAATAAAACGCGAAAAGCTAAAAGCGTCTCTCTGCTGCAAGGAAACGGAGCCTCTTCTCAATCCCGGAGGCCGAACAGGATGGGTTATGGAAGCGGCGTCTAAAGAACCGGAGCGACCCTCTCGAACGTGACGGTGCTGCTGGCGAAGGGCCACGTTCGCGCATCTAAACGCGGCGCCGCCTGGCCCTCCCTCCTTGTTCCCGCGAAACCCAATATCCGTGCGGGTCTCCGAGGGCTTTGCTGAGATTAAATAATACAGTCTACCGAAGTGTGCGATGTTTAATTAATCTCTGCTCATTTCCATAATTCATGGATACCAGTGTGGCTTTTTTTCCTTCTGTCGCCCCCACGCACTATCGGTGGAAAACAAACACCCAGCACCTGCTTCAGTATTACTGCTTAGGAGAATGCTTTCCCAAGGTCTCTCTCTCACTCACACACACACACACACACATATAGACACACAGGCAAACAGACACGCACAGATACACGCACGCACAAATACACACAGACACTCACACAGAGACACATGCAGACACACACAGACACACGCACACACACACATATAGACACACAGGCAAACAGACACGCACAGATACACGCACGCACAAACACACACAGACACTCACACAGAGACACATGCAGACACACACAGACACACGCACACACACACAGACACACACACATACATGCCCGCACACACAGACACACACAAACGCGCACGCACAAATGCACTCATTAATAAACACACACACACACACACAAACACAGACACGCAGGCACGCACACAAAGACGCAAACACACGCAGAGACATACCAAAACACACACACATTACCCACATCACAGAAACCTGTGAACAATTTATTTATCCTTTGAGTCCCATTGAGATAGAAATCTCCTTTTCAAGGTTGCAGCATAAATAAAAGAAATAAAAAATAGAGTAAGCCTTGGATTCAATTGACATCGATCCTCAAATCCTTTGACGTAAAATGACCGTGAGTTTATGTGAGTCTTCACAATTTTAAATGTGAATGCTGGTGATAACTGCACAATGTCTAAGAATTGAAGACAAAACATATTTGTGTTAGCTCTAGGGTTGGGTATCAAGAACCGGTTCCAAGTTGGAACTGCTAACAAATTTCCAAGAACCGTGGATTCGTTAAGACACGTGCATTTCGATTCTGCTTCTCGGTTCCTAACTGTTGCATACATTTCAGTCGCGCTCCCGAGTGAACTGCAGTGAGCTTTTTACAGTCCATAAGTTTCACTTATCTGCCAGGACCTGCTACGTGGACCTAATGTCACATCATTTGTTACGCATTACGTCAGCGACTTAGCAAAGCACATTGCTACTGTTTACATTCTGGATCGACCGTCATGGCTGACCGCAGCAAACGTTCGAAAGTTTGGCTTAGCTTCACTAAAAAAGATAGCAACACGGCAAAATGCAACACCTGCAGTAAGGTTATTTCGTGCAAGGGAGGAAGCACCTCCAACATGACGAAGCATTTGCTTCAACACGGCGTGAATCTGAAGGAATACGTTAGCGCTAGCAGTAGCAACGTCTCACGCTCAGGTACAAAACACAGATGAGCTGACATTCGCCTTTTATATTAAACGAATGATGGCTACAAATTATTCTTCTAATATATATTTTTCTTAGATATGAGTTCAGAGAGCAGTCAGAGCACCCCTCCACCTCCGGTTAATCCCCAGAGTCCCTCCTGTACATAAACTCCTTTCACTTTAGCCATGAAGGGGAAGATGAGCAAGGAGAAAGTGGATGAATGTCACCGAGCGGTGACAAGATTTGTGGTGAAGGGGTTACATCCCTTTGCTACAGTTGAGTCTACTCCGTTTAGGTATGCAAAATGCATTATTGATATCTGGTTATTCACAGCAATTTCCATATACACCTCCCCCTCGATAAGTCACGCGGATAACTCGCGGTTGTGCAGTTGGCTCCCAATTTATCAATGCATTGAATATCTGTACTGTGATATTACTGATGCTATTGAACAGAATAGACGCGACCGTTACGTTAACTAGTCTCTCACAAGCTTGGCATGCATGCAGCTTTGAGATCAATAGCACGCAGCGCACGCCGGAAGATCTGGTCTCAATAGTAACAGTCACCTGTTTGCGTTGTCAATCGATAGTGGATACAGCGTGCCTTCTCGGACAAGAGAACTTCGGACTTTCATTTGACTCATTTGATCAAGTCGGGTTGAGAGAAAAAAAAAACACTGCTCCATTAATTCTGTCAATTTGGTTTATAATACATAATTTGCAAAGAAACAGCGTGTGCTGCATTCCATACATCTTTAAAATAGACTTTTTAATGACGTTTTTATTCCTCAGCCTTTAGGCTAATTTTTGTTCTTGAAATGTGTTCTTTTTTTCTCTCCAAAAAATATTGGAATCGGAACCGAGATTCAATAAGAACCGGATTCGATAAGCGGAATCGGAATCGGAATCGATAAAATTGAAACGATACCCACCCCTAGTTAGCTCTGGATACTATGAAACCTGTTGATTACATAGTTAACTTGTCTCACTTGATGTCCTGCCTCTGAATTGAATGGAATTGGAATAAGAGTAAGCGTAAGAGTAAGAGGACGAGGACGAGTAAGAGGACGAGGAAGAAAAAGAGTAAGAGGACGAGGAAGAAGGAGGAAGAGGAAGAAGACAATCAGTGACTTAAATTAATCACTCGTGCTGAAACACACCGAAAACCACGAGACACTACAGAGTTTGACACCCCCGATTAGAAAGAAATCTCATTTATAGAGGTCCTGACGAAGAAAATCCATCAGGTTCTGCGGCCCCTTCTGGGAACAGCGGGTTCGACACGGCGGTTCTCCGGAGGACGTATCTGCACCCTGTCACGATCGCGACCCCTCCAGTCACCGGCTGCCAGCGGGTTTACAGTGCCCCCGTCAGGAGCGCCTCCGCTACCCCCCCCCCCCGCTATCGTCCCTCAGACACCGCGGAAATGGAAGACCCCCCCCCCCCCCACCACCACCCTCCCCTAACTGAATCGATAGACCCGCTCCCTCGCTGCCTCTCCATTGTTCGGAATAAACAGGGATGGAGACCTGTGTTGGGTGGGGTGGGGGGGGGGGGGGTATGGGGGTTGGGGGTTGCGCTGAGCACCTCATTTATATGGTAATGGATGGCGATTACTGGCAGCAGGCCGCTCGCAGATTTGAGTGTCCGGGAGGGAGGGAATGATGGGAGTTTAAGGTGGCGCAGTATGCTCCGGGTGGCAATGAGGCGGCTATATCCTACTAATTACACTTAAGGTTATGAGTTCAATGCTCTCCAAAGCGCAAGGCTATTATGTCTCATTATCGTGCAATAATACGGTACTCATGGCTGACACTTTTAAAGATGCAGTGCAATCAAAATCTGTATTTTTAAGAAGATATATTAAACAAAGAACCAATAAAATGCAGTGAACCTATATACTATGCAGTGAACCTATTTTATTCTGCCAAGATTTTAAACAGAATTAAAACAAAAGTTCTTATTCTGCACAGGTGGATTTGGTATTGGTCTTCTGGAGACGATGTATGGAAACAGAATTGGAGATGGGGATGGTTTTTCCCACTTTTTCCGCCCCAGCTCAGAATGCCCAGTCATATCCATCATTGGCGCTCACCGCTGCAACCTCAAGCTATCGATTCTGGAGACAGCAGGCCAGGCAGGGGACGACAGCCGCCGCTTCTTATCGTACAGTAGCACCGTAGCCTGCAAGTCAGGTTTAGGCGAGAGTCGGAGAAACAGACTACCCATGCTGCTCAACAGGCTGAATCGCATGCGCCCGATTAAGCAGCCATCACCCCCCCCCTGACGGAAACCCTCCCGCGATTGGTGTAGCATTGCCCCAGCAGGGATGCTGGCAACAGAACGCGGGGCCCGTCCGTACACTAGAACAACACCTTAACACGGTGAGCCACTCAGCACCCCCACGGAGATGAACATTTTAACCAATCAGAGGTGCCGCCATTCACAGGGCAGTCAGTTAGCTAGAAGTGAATATCCATGCAGAACAGAAAAGCCACGTCATGCTTAGAAATCTTAGGCTGTGTCCAAATCACAGCCTAATATATAATAATATGCTAAAATTATCCTCCATACTATTATCAGCGAAAACCCGGAAATAAGTATATCGTCCTGTGGTATTTAGTAAGCTACATTTAGAAAACATTTTGCCAACATTTTAACTTTCTTATCCAGTATAATGAACTAGTATTCTCAATGGTATAGAAGTGCATTTATTCAGACAAAGCCTTAGCATTTTCATGGGGAGTACATCTAATGGTAAATTGTTGTCTTGTGGTGGCAAAGAGTTTTCTGATGAAAATGTAAAAAAATAAAAAACTTTGTGCTTTTTAAAAAAAATAAAAAAGCATAAAACGCTTTCATCTGGCACCAGCCTCATTCTACACAGTGCTTCCTCATGAATATTTACGTCAGTAAGTTTGACATTTTTGCATTGCCGTTTGGCAGCCTGTTCTAGACAAATGAACCCAAGATAGCCATAGACATTCACATGCAGACACACCTGGGCCTACAGCACTACCGTGGCCAAAGAGTGGATGGAGCCAAATACCAAAGCCAACATATGACTACTACCCTGCCATGATAACCACTAAAAATCTGTCACATAATCTAGGGGCGGTGCTTTGATCTGGTTTACTGTAGGATACAAGGACATTTAGGGGTGAGTGGTTCTTAAAATGCATTCTCTGCATAGTTATAAATGCTAAATAAATGTATGAGCATATTATACATAATTACAAATACACTGGTGGTGGTTATTCAACATTAATAAATGTCATGTATGTGTTATTAGAAAGGAAGAAAATAGAGAAAAACTCTCCACAAGGGAATAGAATTCAGTTAAAAATGAAGTTACCTTACCAGATTTAACCATTTGTTCACGTGGTTACATCGTCTTATAACTGAAAAACAGATTGGCTGGTTAGCTAGCTTGCATCTGAGCTAGTGCTGAAGTTCACAATTGTGCTTAGTGTCTAAATGCTGCCTGAATGTTCATGTAAATATACACACTACCGTTCAAAAGTTTAGAATCACTGAGACATTTTTATGTTTTTGGAAAAAAATTATACTTTTATTCAAAGGGAGCATTAAATTGAAAAAACATGCAGTCAAGACATTGACAATGTTACAAACTGCTATTTCTATTTCATTCTATTTCTACTTTAGCTATTTTTACACATAGTTCCCCCCATTTTAGGGCACCAAAAGTAATCAACATAAATGTAAATAAAGTAATCATATTTAATACTTGGTTTCATATCCTTTGCATGCCATGACTTCCTGATGCTTGTGACCCAACAACATCAAAACATCTTATTTTCTGGTACTCTTACCAGCGATACTATAACGTCTCTGCATTTGAATGGATTTGGGGGGGTGGGACTAGATTAAGATGTAAATTACACGGGAATAGTATGGAACACATGGTTGTCTAAATGGCTGTACATTATCAAGGGTCTGAGGTATCAAACGAGCCTAAAACCGTCACTCTGCTGCCAGATATGCAGTAAGTATGAATGGATGACTTTAAGGGTTGTTTCTCCTGACTCATTTTTCCATAGAGTTCAATAGGAAAATCAGTCAGGAGAAACAACCCTTAAAGTCATCCATCCATATCTATTGTTCCTTTCAAACTCAAAGTGCTAGAGTACAGAACAAAAATAACGACAACTGATAATTTTGCAGTGGTCTCTTAATTTTTTCCAGAGCTGTATATATATACTGTATATATGTAGATTGTGGTCTTAACGCATGCCCAATGAACTCCCGGACAGACTAAAATCTGAATACAACTTGGAAACGGCCCTCTCCTTTGTGCATCTTGTCATGTTCCCCACCATCTTTGTTCACTCCCTTGTGTTACAGCCCTCTTTATGAAATGAGTCGATCTAATGGAAAACAAAGCAGAAGAAAGTAGGCTTTGGTGCAGAGTGTAATGGGGGGGACAAAGGGTACAGGTGGGTGGGAATGAGTGTAGGAGGGAGGGAGAGAGAGAGGAGGAGTGGGATGATGTTGGGTGAAGAATCTCTTGATAAGGAAAATTAGAGCAGGTGGATAGAGCAAGGTCACATTTCCACCTTTTGGCTACAGGTCAGGTGGGTTCTTACCACCAGAGAATGGAATGTAGAGGGAAAAATACATTGTAATATTCTGCTATCAAATGAACAGAGAAAAACAGTGTCAATTCAATTTACCAAAAGTATAAAATCAAGATTGTTTATATGTAGCCTAGTCTGATAGGCTCATACTTCACTGTACGTCTGCTCAGAGCCATGAACCCGCCCACTTTGAGACGCAACCAATATTTCTTAACCCATCACATCAAGTCAGTGAAGGTGGGTCTAAGGTGAATGGGTCATTTCAAACTGGTGATTGAAATATGAACTATTAGACATAGATGAGAGGATGTGTGTGTGTAAAATGCTAAGCTGACCAGATGGTGGACTCCTATGCTCCTTCCGTCCTCTTTTTTAAGCTACAGGAGGCTCTAATTAGTAAAGGGAGTTCCAGATGCTTCAGAATGTCCTTTGAAACTGTATTGTGCTTGGTCATAAATTTTCAGAAGATAAAATTGTAATGTTTAAGCTTCAAGGTAAGGGTGACCGAACCTTCAATGTCAAGATACAGAATTGACCATCTGGTTGGTCGACAATAATAGCTGTGATTATACTTCCTACTGCCGTCTGCGAGTCAGAGGGTGCGTCCCAATACTCGAAAAATGCACCCTCCCTTCCTCCACAACCACCTCCTCTCCTCCTTGACCCGGAAACGGATCTTTGTGTTTTAATCTAATGTTGCTGATTACATCTTAATTATGTATTAATGGCTACATATTAATTAATGTCTCGATGCAAACCGCAATGTCAGGTACATTGTATACTGTACATGTAAAAACACTGCCTGGCCAAAAAAAAAGTCACTGTTGCTGCTGTCATGCATAGTGCCCACTGTAGGCAGTGTTATGGGGTTGTTTCAGTTGGTCAGGTCTAGGCTCAGCTGAGTACCTGAATGTACTGAATGACCAGGTTATCCTATCAATGGGCATATTCCAGGATGACAATGCCAAGATTAATCAGGCTCAAATTGTGAAAGAGTGGTTCAGGGAGAATGAGGAATAATTTTCACACATGAATTGGCCACCATAACCCCATTGAAAGACTTTGGGATGTGCTGGAGAAGACTTTACGGAGTGGTTCGACTCTCCCGTCATCAATACAAGATCTCGGCCAAAAATGTATGCAACTCTGGACAGAAATAAATGTTGTGACGTTGCATAAGGTTGTCGAAAAACAATGCCACGACGAATGCTCGCCGTAATCAAAGCTAAAGGCGGTCCAATTAAATATTGGACCCATACATGAGTGTGCGACTTTTTTTTTGGCCAGTCAATGTACTTGTATTCGAAACGTTTAGGCAGTTTAGCATACTTCCGGGTAGAAGAAGAGTGGTAGTGTGGGCATGGAGGAAAGGTGGTGGGGAGTGAAGAATATTGGGACGCAGCCAGAGTCTCCATAGTTCTGAACGGCATGTAGTCCTGTTGTTGTCTTCCTCTTCCATCTAACAGTCAACTGACTCCACAGGATAGATACTGCACACCATCATTTCCTGCATAAACATTTTTTTTAAGGGAATCTAGAAAAAACTGGCATTGGATGGCAAGTTACACTTTTTTTAAAAGTTACTTTGTAAAATGTTCATTTAAAATGTACCCTGTAAAATCTTTCAATTATAGTTTGCTAAAAACACATCTGAAATTAACACATTACCCAGCATGTAGTAAATATTCTGATGAACCCCAGTTATCTTTCAATGATCGACCATGGATACTGTACATCCTAGGCATATTCATGAGTGATTTCCGTATCAAAAATATTATTCTTGCAAATTCTCTGGCATAGCAAATAAATTAATGACAGACTTAATTTGTAATTACCTTAAGCATTCACTTCTTCAAAGAATAATCATCATTATGAACAATGATGTCTAGTTTTCATAAAAAAGTTTCACGGGGAACAAGTTTGCGCTGAAGCAACTGAACCAACTGAACCAAGGTGGCGCCTTAAAAAAAAGGAAAGAAAAAAGAAAAAACATTCTGCACGTTGCTATTGTTTCACATCATGGTGAGGAATTTGGGTAAGAGCAGGATTGGAACGCATAGACGTCAATGAGTTTGCAGATGAAAGTCATCAACCCGGGGGGTATCTCACAAAGCACAATTAGTGAGTTGGCGGCATAACTGCACTGAGTAAAACCCGGAAGAGCTCGTTTCACTTTCGTCCATGTTCCAGATTTAGGAGGGTACCGGGTTTTACTTGCAGTTATACAGCTAACTCAGTAATCCTTCTTTGTGAAATACCCTCCTGGTTTCCAGGTTTTGTTGTGCATTGGTTTCTTCCAGTTGAGATGTAGGTTTGGTATCTTTTGACAATTTGGGATTATCAAAGCATCACCTTGTTTTTGCTGTTTTTGGAGGCTAGCATTGATGTGTCTCCAAAAAGGCGCGGGGGGGGGGGGTATTCAATTGTCCGACAAGGACCGCTATTATTCTTCTAGGACAGCAGTTCTGTTGCCAGTCAGCCAATATCTTGAAAATATTGCATTTCAAATACTTGGCAAAACAGATGCGCTCCAACAATCTGTTCAATAATAGGAAAACCTGGGGTTTCAGGCATTTCCTACCGCCCGCGCTCAGCATTATAACTCACACAAATTGAGATAAATTACAAAAAACTGCATTTACTGATATCGTTTCATTCTGCAATTTCATTGCATGCTTGCGATATGGTGCAGAGTAGACAACAACTTGCAATTGTATTAAGGCAAGCAAGTCATCGCTGTGAAGCCTGTGCTTGTCATCAAGATGGTTGCTTTATCACAATGCATGCTGGGTGGTATGTATTTTTTCTTTTGTATGGAAGCGATCAGTTTATTCCAGTGCCTGTGGCATGAAAGGGCTTGATGCGTATATCTGATGGGCGGGGGTATATGCCAGGCCGTGGCAGGAGGCACACAGATGGGGGAATCTATTGAAATCGAATCTGTGGACTCTCTGTCAGCAAGCCAGAAAAGTTCTGGCCTGAACTGCGGAGAGAGAAGAGAGAGGCTTGCAAATGAAGTTGTCCGGTTTCACCCCCGTCGAGAAACTCTTATACATATTAAAAATAATGCACTCTGCATGCCTGCGGTACAGAGGAGCCGAAAACAATACCATCAGCGGGAGGGTGGCCCGGTTGCCATGGTTACTGAAAGGTCCCCGCTTTACAGAACTGGGTGTGATCAATAAAATGCACTTACATATCTGCTCTTGGCCATCCAATAAACATTTCCCACCTCCCGCCTTCTTGTTTTATTAATACTCCCAATGTAATGTAATTTCACTTTGCGAAATGCAAGCAAATCATAGCGAAAAAATTATTTAATTAAACAAATCAAAGCGATGAGCTGTCAGTTAGCGAGAAATGCGCCCGGCCCCTCCTCCTTTCCTCATCTCCTCCGTCGGCCCGCGTTGTCATCCTACGGAGAATCTCTCAATTATTAAAACTTATTTAACCAGATGGAAACCTGAGCGAAATGGAACTGCAGCAAATACACCCTTTATTAAACAGCAACGCACTGTCGCCTGCTGACAGAGGTGGGGTTCTGAGGTGGACAGGGTGATTAAAAATATTGAGAGGGAATTTAGACAGGCGGCTGTTAGAGGAGAGTGCTGCTGGGCAACGGGAACTTTCCAGCGCAGTCACAAACTTCACAGGATTAGCGACAGTGATGACACATGCCGTTATTATTGCCCAATTTTCTTATATAATAACCAAAATAATAATTGAAAAAGGATTTGTAAAAAAAAAATTATTATATATATATATATTGATTTGGCTCTGTACTCCACAATTTTAGAATTGTAATCAAACAATTCACATGTGGTTAAAGTGCAAATTATCAGCTTTTATGAAAGGGTATTTCTATACATTTTCACCGTGTAGAAATTACAGCACTTTTTGTACATAGGAATCCCATATTAACAGAAAATATGCTGTGACAGATGTTTTTAAACTTAAAATACTAATATAAAAATGTTGATAAATGACTTACATTTGTAGGAGGCTGCGATTTTGGCGCTGTTATCCACCATTACGATGGATATTTTTGTTGTTGATAGTTTCCCCGAAAGTAATGATCTTTTTCAGTTGAAGCAAGCATCCATGCATGCTTGAATAATCTTGAACAAACGGAATATGCATCCGGGTAATTTATCCATACTCCGTACTACCGTACTTTGGTTTGGACTCACACTCCAACATGGATGCGTGTTCGCTGTGCACCCTGGCAGTATGGAAGTACGCGGTTTGGTACACAGCCAATGAGTTCAACTATTTACGGTGTGCGCACCCTTCCGAATTTACAGGATGTGACGCCGGGTGAAATGTCCGGGCCCAGGACAATACAATTTACCACAAGTCCACAGATCATCGAACCCTCCTGTTCTCCAGGCCCCGGGACGACGTTGTGGCCCCCTGTTGGAACGGGTAGGGGCCTACAATACGGACATCCCACAAAGAGGGGGGAAAAAAGTGAGGGGGAAAAATTGATTAAGAAGAGAAAAAACAAGAAGGACACTTCAGTTATACCCACTGGTGTTAATCACTTGCTGTGTGAGAAAGAGATGAGTCTTCTTTTTCCCTGTTTTGTTAGATGCCTTTGAGATCCGGTCTCCCGCTTTAATACCTACTTTACTGTGGATTTATGCAACGTACCACAGCTCCCTGTGCTCTGCAGCTTCCATTAATAATTGATGACTGCGAATCGCGACCCTCTGCTGCGTCTAGGTTTCTTTTCGAGCTACATCCTTTCTGCAGTCTCCCAGCACAGGCCTGGGCGCCATCGACATCAGTCTTCATTTTTTACATCCTCCACTTTGATTTCAAGTAAATGCCATTTTAGGTTTTCTTCGCGACCATTTTGGCTGGTTTGTTTTTGGCAGCTGAAACTTAGTCAACGGCCGTTGATCATGTCCTGCTCATCGACAATGCAGAACTGCTCCAGAATATTTTCTTAGATGACAATATGGAGAAGGAGGGGACATTTTCAGTTTTCTTCTGTGTAACTATAGTCCATCTAAGGCTTTCCTCCTCATGGAAGTGCATCTTGAGCATATCGTTTCTTCTGTTAATATCACTCTAGGCGGTAGTTTTCTGTTCCAAAGCATCATTGAGTTTCCTTAAGTTATATCAGCTATGACACATTATTTCAGTGAAATGTCTTCTATAGAGTCGAGTAATGCATCTTCTGTTGATAAACGTAAACCAAAGAAATGAAATCCACACGCTGCACTCTCTCTCTCTCTCTCACACACACACACACACACCTCTTCACTCCCTGTGGAGCAGAAGACCCTCACATTCCAGTGTATGTTTTTGATGACAAGTTTCTGCATTGAGACAGCGTTTATCCCGTATCCCGTACCCCGTGTGATTTCTTTAATACATCATTTCAGTCCAGTTCCCAGTATATCACACACATGCAATGACTACTTGTGCCGACACAGAAGATTGAACAAGAGATCTTACTCAGGACAAGAAAACAGACAGCTGTAATTGCAGCTTGCAGCTAAAGAAATTAATATTTTTATTTTTAAAAATTGCTAGCCCATAATTACACGTATATTTAACTATAACAAAGCTAAAGACATCGACCAAAGACCACATCTATTTTTGCTGTTAATATTTTCACACTACATGTCTGTATAGTTTTTGATTTTAAAAACTAATTGGTTGAAATGTAGGTTACACAACCTTTCAATGCATCACAATCTTACATATAAGGTATCCATGGAGAGCAAATCTGTTAAAAAAAACTAATAAATTTTTTTTTTTAAAACCCAAGACCAGTGTCTTTGTGCAATTTCTTAGATTGGGTTTTCCATTTATGAAGTCTGTTGTCCCACCAGTTAGTATTCCTACATACCATCATCCTTGACGGAGTCAGTCATTGTGGATTGGACCTTTGTTTTGTGCTTGCAAATATAATCTATTTGTGAAAGCAAGACGAGCATAAATGTTGATTTATGTGTGGGACAATGGAGTACATTTCCATTAATTCCACAGGAAACCCAAAAGACATTTACAACACGACCACAGCGTAACGTCTGTTGTTAATGATCCAATCATGTCGCGTGGAAATACAAGACTAAGGGCCACATGTATAAACAGTGCTGAGCAGAAAAATGCCCGCAGAAAGCCGCGTAAGCGAGTTTCCACAGAGAAATTCAGATGTATAATATAACACGTGCTGTGAGAATCTGCGTACCTCTGCACACGATGGATACCAAACGTATGCAATGTTTGGAGTCCGTGTGATATGGCGACACCGTGACAGAAAGGCAGAGGTAGAAAATGCTACACTTTTTTTAAGCAGATTTCCGACTTTCACCCTGAGCGTTCTTTTACGCATTCTTTTACTCAGAGTTTTATACATGTGGCCCTAAGGGCCATAAAACTCAAACAGATAAGACTGAAAAATTCCAGTCTGTCTGTCCCATTCTACTCCATCTTGCTTTGTGTCAGCAACACAGCTGCACAAGAGGCAGCACTCCATTGTTGTCTTCCCCTTTTGCTAGCTACACAGCTACAAAGGTGGAATCTCCATTTTGCCTTCTCCATTGTACCAGCAACATTCATATTAAACTTTCAATCATTGTTAGCTCAAATGAATACAATGACCTTAATGAATAATAGTTCATTAGAATCTATTTATTTTTTATTCTAATTATTAAATTTCTATTCACTTTTATTAGTTTTAAATATTTAAATTGTTGCTAAAGTACGGTCATGGTTTTTTCATCTGTGAAATTTTAAATGACACTGAAAAAATTATTTTCTGCTACATTTTAATTAATCCAGTTCCTATTCAGTTTCAGTTGATATAGCCCATTTGAGTTCAACAAGCTCATACTAGTACATGCCATTGGTACAGTAACAATGTCTATTGTATGTTGTGTAATGTCTAATTTCTATTCCAAAAACTGCTCTCTAGGCTTTGCTTTTTCAAGACAACTTGAAGTTTGTCTTCAAACTTCCTTTTCTAGTTAATAAAATTAAATGCGCCAATTTACACAACAGAAAAACAATCAAATCTGTGAATGTAATTTTGACCTACTAGTTGAGAGAGATGAGATTAATTTATTGGCTGTAATCTTTATTGAAAGTGGTTTCATGCATTTTGCACCCCTCCAACGTTCTGTCATACAGTTCAGAGGACCCACCCATCTGCGCACTCGCACAGTGAAATGTTCTTCACTGCTGAGATAGATTGATAGGCTAGGCTAGTGATATAATAAATCAATGGTCCAATGAAAAAGGATACATTTTTCATTCAGTCACAGCTACTTAAAGTGAAATTAATTACATATTTTTATGAGTTAAAGTTGCTATATTGTCCTTAAACTCTGCTTGGATATTTTGCCAACCTTGGCAGTGAAATTGTTAGGCTCTATGAATTAATGAATTTGAATTTAGACTATCCAATAAATCTGCTGAATACTACTGTACCATCTCTCCCACTCTCTCATCTGCCAAGGTAGAATTACTTTCCAAAGTTAATAGAAATTAAACATCTCATGTAATTTGACTGAACTGTAATTCTTGACTGATTAAGGCTTTTAAGAAAATGTACTATGAATTGAGTATGAATTTCTCAATGGTCCTTTAACTTTTACCAGAGTATTTTTTTTATGTGGGTATTTGAACTTTAACTGAAGTAAAGTATTTGGGTACTTTCCTCACCTCTGGGCTCACGTAAACAATGCACTGCACAAACAGGAAAACGAGCGCTAGTACAATTTGCGTTTAGTTCTGGGCTATCGTATACATGCCATTTAATAACCATACTGTGCAGGCCACACCACTCCTGATTTTGGCATCCAACCAACAAGAACGAGACCAATTTTAACAAAGGTAAAATAGAAGAATGATAAGTCACTATTTGACTTAATCTTTTCGTCTTTCACTGACCAAAAAAGAGAGTACGCTCATTTGATTGACCCATATTAATAGTGCTGCATCACATAATAAAAAATTAGGTTAGGTATCAATGGAACGTAATGGACGGAACAGAATTTAGAGAACAGTTGGCAGTTGCTGCCATAATTCGAGTAGAAAATTAATTTCATGCAATTCTGGTTATTTCATTTTACTATTTCTTAACATGAATGAATATTTGTTCCTCTTCACTCCATTGTGTTGGAATTTCTGCATCCACTATGCTTTTTTTGTTTGTTTATTGCTTTAGCACAACCGTTTTACCATCAACGATAGTGAAAAAGCATATTTGAATTTGAATTTGAGCTTGAAGAGCAGTTTATAGAAGTGAGACCAAAGCAAAGCTAGTGAGCTGTGAGGGATATGGATAAAGCAGGCGCGGGGGAGCTTAGCCTTCCAGGAGACATCCACACTCACTGCCTCGGAATTAATGCGCTAAAGCGCGTTGCCATGGCGACAGTCTCCGGGATTTGAAGCATTCACCTCTGACTGCGCATAACGTCAAACCTCATCTTGTTATTTTTCAAACATAAAGAACCCATTAAACTCCAATTTAGAAACGCTCCCTTTGCAGGAACAATACCCCTTTTAGCGGCCGCAATTCTTTCATACCTTTGTGATCGTGCGTTGTTTTTTCTATGCCATTTGTATTGGAAAGTGGCGCACAAATAATTTGGTTAATTTCATTTTGGCTGCAAGTGTCGTGAGGTGTTGAGTAACACTTTTGAGATTTATGCCTTTCCAAATTGCATATGAAAGGATATGAAAGAATAAGATTGCTAAGAAGTACTCAGTTTCTGAACCTTTTCTAATTATCGTTTGCCAGATCCAAACATAAATATTTCAAAGCTCCGTTCAAGCTTGGATTTGGTATTAATTTCTTTTGATAGAAATTGCAGTATAGTGCAGACATTTTAGAGAAGTGCCATTTTGTATTTGTGAACAAAATTAGACAAAAACACTATCACACTTTGTGAAAATAGTGCTAGCACTGTGTAGCACTCAGTGTATCAGTATTTAAATGTTGCATCATGCATTTTAAAGTTTCAAAACGGCAATGAAAATAATTTAGCTATTGATACAACCGTCAGAACATAAATGTGCCCCCTTGTGCTGAAACATGAAAACAACAAAGCAAACAGGGAAAAAAGTGGGCTAGTATGAACAGCCATTTCACCGGACAATCTCCCTCCACTATGGGTTTGTCAAATCCAATTGTCCCATTGCTAGGAATCAAAAGATGTCCATGGCCCTCATAGCTGGCTAACTGAGTTAGCTGGCTAAGTGAGTAAAACCCGGAACAGTGTTTTTACTAGTTCATATGTTCCATATTCGGTAACAAAATGAAACACAGCCAAAATCTTGAGCTTGTTTCACATACATCAAAGCCCATCTTATACATGGCAGTCCATTGCTTGGTACTTACTTTAATACAGTGCTCTCCAGCTCATCCCGTTGGTCACCATATCCAGTTGATTTTTAAGGGGCTGCATCTCATCTTGGTCGGAAACTCCTGCTCCAAACTTGTCCTCGGGCCAAAAATGTCCTCAGCTGAATTCAGGGTCATTACTGTAAAGGCCATTAAAGATTCCTTTGAGAAATTGTGTAATTAGAAATTGCTATATATGACAAAGACTTCACAACTTATCAAAAATTCACAAATATCAATGGTGATATTCCAATCATTTTGCAAATGCTTTTACCCAGAGTGATTTAATCAGTGTTAGTCTCAGGAATACAAAAGTATCACCAGGAAGGAATGCACATTTATTATTAGTCAGTGTAAACTTAGCTGAACAAAGTACCAAGTTAGTATTGTAAACAAATGTTAATACCACTACACAACCAGTCTATGTTTTACACAGCTGTGCCATGAACATTATTATCCCAAAAAGGAACTTCAAAAAAGAAGAGAAATAAGGGGAGCTATGGAGTGGTCTGAAGAGGTGGGTGGGTCTTTAGCCAGTGTCAGAAGATGGGCAGGGTTTCGGCTTCACAAATCTGAATACATTTCACACCGAAATGTAGGTGAATCAGTGTTATCACAAAAAAAGAGGGACAACTAACTCGGAATGAGTGACTGCTTGGAAATGCTGACTATTGTATCAAAGGGAGCTCTTGTATCCAAATAATTTTGTTGACTTTTATAAATCATGAGTATCAATAACGCCAAAATGTAAGCCTGCATAGTGGTATAAATCAGTGCAGCCTACAAATGGAAAGAACTAGGCCACAAACTGTTGAAATGCTGGAACAAGGAATTAGCGAGAAAAAAAAAGTCAGAAAAAGTACATTGACATAAGTAATAGGCATCACTCACTTCCTCAACAATGCAGATATACACAAGAGAAACCAAGGGAGCAATCAGAAGAGAAGTTCCGATTGGCTACTGCTCAAACGGCATTTCATAGCTTGCTCAGCTTGCTTTGCTGTCAGGAGCTTGAAATTGCATCAGTGAAACTTAAAAACTCCCCAAACTGAATTGTAGCAGCACCAGGAGGAATTCTTACCTGTTCGTGAGATAGTATTGTCAACGTTGATAAAAGCACAAACTGCCCATTTTGGATCTTTGCCTACATCCCATAGTCCAGCTTGAAGGATGAGAGCTTTTATTTTTTTGTAACTTCCAGCTGCTTTTTAAGGTCTTAAATCTAAAATTGACAAGTACAAGAAATGTGTTGGTTAAAGGGTTTTCCAAGACCCATACATTCTTCTCATTTCTAGTGGTGATATCCTAGTGATGTTGATTTCACTTTTGCAAGTCATTCAAGGTTTAAATTCCCAGAGCTTAGTGATTTCTATTTGGGGGATGTAGCTCAGTTTCCTGTTAATGTGAAAGGAAGGCCACAAACTGTGGAGGCTCACTGCTACCTACAGTGATGAAAATGGATGTCTTTAATGGTGAAAAAAGAGAACACAGCACAAGAACACGGAGAGCATCGACTCACAGCAGCTTTCGGGGAGCACAGTAAAACGAGGCAGTATTTCCCAGGAGACCCCTCTGAGGGACGGGGCGGGAGGCTGCCCAATGAGCGATTGCTGGGGTGACCCCATCTTCCCAGTCTAGACACAAAACGAGGTTGTGTGTGTGTATGTGCGTGTGTGCTTTATGTGCGTGAGAGAGAGAATCTTAAGTTTAAACTGTTATCATGAAAGTTAAGTTTCCTCATCATTATAATTGTTTCCATTCGTTCATTTAGCTCACCTGTACATACCCCTTGCTGTTCTTAATTTTTCTTATGAAGATTATTTTCTATATTTATTCATTGTTATTTTACTCATGTCTGTTTCAATGCCAATGAAGCATTACTGATTTGAATTGAGTTATAGATTGTTTATATGAATACATACTGTATATATTACCTGCTTATGTATACAAAGATGTTGGTTCAACTATTCATTTTTAAGTATACTTAATTTAATATGTTCAAAATATATTGCTTTAGAAAACAGTTTTGTTTGACATGCCAGTCACGGTCCATTTAAAATGAACTGAGAAAGAGAGGAAGGACAAAGAGAACAGAGAAAAAAGAGGAAGAGAGAGGACATGAAAAGAGAGAAATTGAAGCGAGACATGGAGTGTCTCCACCACGCAGGCGCACGGATGTGGCCAGGCTCATGCACGTCGATCTCGGATGGGCAGAACGGTCCCTGGTGGCTCCTCTTCTGAAGCGTCAGCGAGAACAAACAGCTGGGAAAAAGCGTCCAGAACTCAGCCGAAGACAACGACAGGTTTAACGGGAGGCCTGGTACTCGAGTGGTCTTGTTTGGCTTCGCCTTTTGGCGTGAGATTGGACAATGGGATGGGGGCGGTGGTGGCCAGCTCATCCGCCATATGGAGCCTTGTGTGAAAGGGGAGGGCTAGGTGAGAGAAACCTGGCTCATATCCACCGCACCTGTCTCCCCTTCAAAAGCCCCCCCACCCTCGGCCAAACCCCTAAAGGACCATCTCCAGCTGTTCCCGCCTGCAGCCGCTTGGTATCGCATCCCCACGTCTCTGGGGGTGGGGCCTGTTGCCTAAGATCGCCTGCCAACGGGGGTTCGGCAGCAGCTGGGGACCCAGACGTGCCGGGCAGTGTGCCAGGGACCTTCGCCCCGCAGTGTGAACGCCTCGCGTCCAAGCGGTTCACCACTTCCCTGCTCTCCGTTTCGACATAAGCGCGTTCCCAGCCAAGTTTCCTGTCCTGGGATTCTCCGTAATGGAGGAGAAGGGGGTGCCGTGGATCAGGGATGGTCAAGGGAAATATCAGCAATGAGATCCCCTCTTTTGGCCATGTAAATGGAAAGAGCCAATCACTTGCCTTGTTTTTTCCCCCTGAACTAAATCTTAAACAGAACCGTCTGCACATCTTGTCCCCAATACACCATCTTTGTTCCTTTAACTGACAGCTGAGGTCTTAGTATTGCACAAAGCACCAGAAGAGCCCCAGTGGCACAGGCGGTAAAGGCGTTGATGTTTGGGCGGTAAAGGCGTTGATGTTTGGTGCGGAGCGGACTGCCCCGGCAGGGCTTGAATGTCGCTGGATCGTCTGTTGACTAGTGATGATACGTAATTGGCCACGTGCCCACGGGAGGGATAGTCGAAGTTCTCTCACTGCTCACCAGTGACACCTACTGACAATGCGGTGCCTGCCTGTAACAGGCAAAATAGCCCATCAGTCCAAGCTTGTAACTGTTGCACGAAACCAGGAGCAAAAAGCGGTGGCTGGCTTGGCTAGCATGCGTCTAGTACTGGGGGTTATTTCAGGAGTGGGATTAAGGAGTTAGCCGGCTAACTTTTGCAAATATTTTTAATTTGATGTCATCCAACTGGATGAGAACCTGGCTCACTTTTAAATATTTGCAAAAGTTTGCTGGCTATGAATGAACAATATAAACATGGGTGTTTTAGCTCAGAGAGGGCTCAGTTAGAACGGTGTTAGAAGAGCATGCTGGTTGGCCCTATAGCCTAGCCCCAGATTACTCAACCCTGGTGTCAGAGAGGGCTACTCTGTGACCCTTCCCTGCACACAAAACTAAGTAGTCACTTTAACCACCGCCAATGTGTTGCACTCACCTTGGTGACGTATGGCAGCCATTTTGTTCCAAACATCAGCTGAGGTGGAGAAGGTGCTTATTGAGCCAGTTAAACCAGAGGAAGAATAGACGGGCAGGCTGAGAGGGCAGGGCATTTCCCATGACACCTGGGAACCCCCTCCTCTCTGGCATAAGCACCCTGCGCTGTTTCATAGCAAAGTAAGACCGCGTTCATCCCGAAGAACAGCAGCATAATTGTAGCGCTTGGTAACAATGAAAACCAGAACACCCCAGCGGTGCTCCAGGACCGGATAGTGTCTGCGTTTCCCCGGGGGTGTGGTTCTCCAAAATGTGTTGTTCTTTTTCGGCCTCTTCCCAAAAAAAAAAAAAAAAAGGCAGAGCGGAGGCGGTGTCCCCCAGGGAACAGTCACGCTGCCACAATCCATCAAGAGATACGGGTGTGTGTGTGTGTGTGTGTGTGTGTGTGTGTGTGTGTGTGTGTGAGTCACTGTGAATGAGTGGGTGAGTGAGTGTGTGTGTGTGTGTGTGTGTGTGTGTGAGTCACTGTGAATGAGTGGGTGAGTGAGTGAGTGAGTGAGTGTGTGTGTGTGTGTGTGTGTGAGTGAGTGAGTGAGTGAGTGAGTGAGTGAGTGAGTGAGTGAGCGAGTGTGTGAGCGAGTGTGTGAGTGAGTGTGTGTGTGTGTGTGTGTGTGTGTGTGAGTGAGCGAGTGTGTGAGCATGTGTGTGAGTGAGTGGGTGAGTGTGTGTGAGTGAGTGTGTGAGCATGTGTGTGTGTGTGTGTGTGTGTGAGTGAGCAAGTGCGTGAGCATGTGTGTGTGTGTGTGTGTGTGTGTGTGTGTGTGTGAGTGAGTGAGGGCGTGTGTGTGAGTGAGCGAGTGTGTGAGCATGTGTGTGTGTGTGTGTGTGAGTCACTGTGAATGAGTGGGTGAGTGAGTGTGTGTGTGTGTGTGTGTGAGTGAGCGAGTGTGTGATCATGTGTGTGAGTGAGTGGGTGAGTGTGTGTGAGTGAGTGTTTGAGCATGTGTGTGTGTGCGTGGGCATGTGTGTGTGTGTGAGGGCATGTGTGTGAGTGTGTGTGTGTGTGTGTGTGTGAGAGCGTGTGTGTGTGTGTGAGTGAGGGCGTGTGTGTGAGTGAGCGAGTGTGTGAGCATGTGTGTGAGTGTGAGATTGAGATTTGCGAGCATGTGTGGCAGCGACAGAGAGAGAGAGAGCACTATTTGAACATCGATTACAGCACTAAACAGCAGATCTGATCCTTCTTTCAACAGAACTTGGAAGCAGTACATTTTGCCATTGCCTCGATCCTGCCCCGCATTTAATACCATTACGAAGGAGCCCTGATGAACGGCCTGAATAGAATCCAGAAAGACTCGTCACAGCATTTCAGCTTGGGGCATCAAAAGAGAAGCCGGATGACTTAAATTGAAATAAACTTTTAAAGTAATGATAGATAGCCATTTTAATGCATCACACTATGCATTAAGTGAAGCGAGCGTTAAGTACTTTTTTATGCCTATATCCAGAGCTGAAATAGGTTTCCGACATAGAAACATGCCGCACACTGATTTTTTCATAAATGCCGCCCCATAAATGCACCTATTCGTGCAGCGTCTTTCTCAAACTGAACTCTGGCCAATCCTGCTAGCCTCTGTGACCAGATTCCTTAAGTGAGCCCATCTAATTACAGTAATGACTGGGCAGAAGACGGTTGGTTAATTACCCCAACCACCTGATTGGCTGAAAACAGTTGTCCACAGGGGGGGGGGGGGCAGTATGCAGAGGGGGGTAAATGGCCGGGGCACATCAGCGGGGGTGGACGGCGGAAAGTGCAATAATGACATTTATCACAGTCCTTGCAACAGAACAGGGCCAGTTTCTTCCTTAGAGAACCAATACCCTTCAGGCCTGCTTACAAACTTACTACCAGCCCCCCCCCGATGCCTCATCCTCGCAACCTTCTCTCGTCGTCGTAGTCGTTTCGTGACCCTTTTATCTAAGGCTGGGATCTGTTTCCATTCTCGCCGGCTTCCCCCGTCGCGAACCTCGTCCGCGCAGACCTATTCTCCATTTTTGGTTTTACAACTGTTCCGTCTCTATATACACAGGACAGGAAACGCACCGCAAAGCCGCTTTTAAATGGAGTCGGTTACATTTGAGTGCTTTTCCGACATCACGCATCTTTGTTTCAATAAAGAAATAAAGCTTGGCCCTCAGTTAACATGTCGGTTCTTTACTGCACGCGTAATTTAATAATATCATCATTACTCACCCCTTTGTCCTCTTTTGTAAATGGGTCCAGGGTTCTTTCTTTTTTTTTAACGTATAGTTTCAAGCCATTACCTTTTTAATATCTGGATAATACAGCATGTAATATGCCCTTATCCAATGGATATCTTATCCATTCTACCATGGTTTCTGTTGTTTTCACTGTCGGAGCACAGTTGCTTCGTGTGGCAATATCCCTAGAAAGCAATAGGCTACAGTTAAAGGAACCATGTTCCCAATGTTAGCCTAAGAGGAGGCGATTCCTGAGCAAAATCCAACATGGATGTAAAAATGAACAGTTTTAGTTCTGTTCTGGCACTGGGATTTCCAGCTGTGCCACGCAGCAAGACAAAATGCCAGAAAACAAACCTTATACTAAGGGAATATACTGAAAAATATGTTGGAATATTTCTCATCATCGAGATATTTCCCGTCATTTCTCACAAGGTTATTGCATTCCGAGGTTGGCTTTTGAGCTCAACCATGTCGTTTCGTGGTCTTGATATTTTACAGGCCCGGCCGGTTCCTTTCAAAGTCACACTTGATATCTCCTGGGATCTTTTTCCTTCCAAAGCTATTTTTGATATCTCAAGATTCAAATCATCTCTTTGTCCCCAGCTTTGCAATCCCATATGTAGAAATTTAAGCTATTCAGCTAGAAAATAAGGTTAATGCATGTGATCAGAGATCAGAGACAGATCTGACACTTTTGGCTACTCAATCATCACTTTCCAGACTGCGCAGTAAATATAATGGGGGAGATCACAACAGGATACATTAAGCTTCTGCCAACACTTTGCTAAGCAGGAGGATGAGAGAGAATGTTACCTTTTATTCATATATCATTCATTGGGGTGTATGACTGCATTGACATCCATCGATTTAGCTTTTTGTTTTCAACTTGAGCAATACATTCCCTCTCCTCATACGTCACAATCTAACCACTTGCATCACAATTACATAAGGAGAAGTACAGGTTCAATTCCAATACATCACACTGATTGTCAGCGAGTGTCCTTGTGGCGATTTAAATAGATTTTCAACCTGGCCAATCACAAAGCAGAAAGAGCTGTGACGGACAGAAAGCCGGCGCACATAAATGTTAAACCGCAGCGGGCCCAACAGACAACCAAAATACAGGTGGCACCAGCAGCCACCATTGGATCTACAGAACAGAGAGCATCCTTTTTGCAACGTTTAGCAATGAAATTTGGGCAGGGAGTGAAAAAAGGGCACAATGCCGGATTTAGCTAGATGAGTTATTTTATTCGTAAAATTTCCAAAGTATGTTTGATTACCATTACTTCTGTAACAATGATTACCTATGGTTATATTGTAGCTTCTGGCCTGTAGATAGTGTATATAGCAATTCATCTCAATTCTCAGACTAATGAATGGTAAAAGTTAGTGCTGCTAATGTTAAGAAAGGTGCAGACACAGTGTACTTTCTTAATCAAACATATTTGGGAAATTTTGCGAATAAAAGAACTCACTTGTATCTAAATCTGGTCGAGGATAGCCTACTCTCCGCTCTCAATCCAACCACAGTTCGATCCAACCGCAGGCTGGTGCCACCTGTATTTCGGTCGTAAGCAAACACTTCTGCTGTTTTTCTGAAATGTAGCACGTTTCTGCAATATCGTTGTTTTGATTTTCAGTTGCTTTGCAATTTGCTATTGTGTTTTTTTAGTCTTTGTGTCTCAGATTTATTGTCTTGCTTCATGCTTTTGTATTTGCGTTTGTTTTTTGTCATTGTGTTTTCATATTTGCATTTTTCAATTTGCATTCATGTTGTGATAATGTTGCATTCATGTTGTGATAATGTTGCGTTGCTTTGGATATCAGAGGACCACAATGGAAATAAGCCATATTGGCTTTATTGTGTTTTTGTGACTGCAGTGCAGTATTATATGCATTTTAAATTGTCTAATAAACTAAATCAATCAATCAATCATGTCTCGGCCACCGTACATTAGTCCTAGAGATGGGCGCAGTTACAGTCAAATAAGTGCCACCGACAAGGCGCACACCACAAGATCTGTGAGATGGAGAGAGAAGAGGTCTTTTTTTTTTTTTTTTAACAGAAATTAATTGACGTGTTGCCTGAAAAGGTGTCCTCAGGTGTGCTGCCGCCAGTAGCTTGTTCCTTCCCATTTCAAAGGTATACTGAAACATCAAAGGTGGACAGAATAGCAGTCTAGTGAGTGCAGTTCTTTTCTCTTTTTTTGTCTTAATGACCTCCTCTGTGCAATTATGGCATTAATTAAATTTCCATTATTAACGTCCCACCTAAATGCACGGATAATGGCAAGGAGGCAAGCGGAGGGATCTTCGCTCTGTCAGCTCATTTGCATATCCGTTAATCAAACGCGTGCTAAATCCTAATCCTACATCCCCAGAAACCCTAATCATCGCTATGGAAATTAAGGGGACTGGTTAGGTCCCCTGATTTCAGAAAAATTCTCTTCATTATTGTAATTATTTTGTTTTGCTTTTCTCCTCAGTGAGTGATTGCGGCCGTCGCTTTGTATAAAAGGGTGTTTGAGCTCGATTTCGTCGCTCTTGTTATAAATTATTCAAATTGTGCGTACTGGTACAATGAGCCCCCCCCCCCCACCCCGACCCCACACCCCACACCCCACACCCGCCCCAAGCCCCTCGTCCTCTGAGGCTCTGTACAAATAAGATTTTATTTGCATACAGCAGTGCGCTCAAAACACATGAAGATCCAATGAGCAAAAGGCCCTGACTAAATAATTATATTATGGCTGAATAACAAGAAACATTGGCTGTTTATATTATCAAATGGGTAACAGACTTGTATATATGAAGATAAACTATTCACAGCAAGGCAATAAACATAGACTCAAGATGAGATTAACAAACGTCCAAGCTTAGAGTGCATTAGAAGTTATTAATTTGCTGATGAAGTGAGAGTATGGCGTGAAGGAGGGACAAACTAACAGTCATATGGTCACCACTGGCTATGCACTATAAAGTGACAACACAACTCAAATGCAGGCCAACCCCGCATTTGACAAAGGAGTCCCGTCCTGTGTTTCCACTGACCACAACAACAATTGTGCTGTTTTACATACAACCAACCGCCAAGATTTAGATTAGATTACAAAAAAGAAGATTTGTCAAATTTACCGCACATAACGTTTCCTATTTTATAGCTATGAAAATAATTGTATGCTTCCGTACTTTTTACGATGTCAATATAGCTAATGTCTGACTATTGCTAATGTCATACACTGACTCCGTTAGCTTGGATGGATGCGGCACTATTACATCTGGTCCGTGTGACCACCTGTGAAATTTGGCCATTTTTAGTTATTTTATTTACTTTCTGAGAGCTGCCTAGGCTAGCCAGCTACGAAAGATAGATGTAAACAGGAAGTTAAACGGAAGTTCGAAACCGGCATCGACGGCAGAGACGACAAGCTCGAGGGGTACTTCAGTCATCAATTCTGGAAAAATATGCAGACCTCAGAAATGAATGGGAATTGAGCTTCAAGTTGGCTTTACGAGTAAATGTACAAGAGGCTTATTTGTTTGAGCAACATATTTGGAACGCATTTGGTCTAAGCAACGTTTTTACGTATTTAACTTGATGTTATTCTGCAAATCTTTTTAAAAAGTGATTTTTAACATCTTCTGGGTGCTTATTTATGACGTATTTTGTGATTTGAAGAATGGGTAAATAGTCTGCTTTCGCTACGAACGCAAGGCTATTTATAGTTTATGTATCAAAATGAGAAAATATATTGTTTTTTTTAATGTCAGTTAACATTCCTGATATTTAAGCAGTTGATTCCTATTCTATAGACGATCGTAGGTGAATCAGATGTTCTGAATTCATAGCCTAGGCTACTTGTTGTATCAGGTCATAGCTAATGTTGCTATCAGCGAACTTAGCAGCTTAGCAAACAGTTGTGTATTGGGCTGTGTGTGTTAACGTTAATAAACGTTTGGCGCAAAACTTTGCTGTCCTTTATATGACTTTGAATGTATGAAAAGCAAAGATTGCAGTGATCAAGGTTGGAAAACGAAGTTGTGCTGCATTTGATTGCTGTAACCGACAATCAGCAAACCTTTCTGTGTTCGCGTTTCCCATTAACAATGCACAGTATGTATGAAATGGCCTATGCATAGTAATCACACTTTCAATTGGTCGTCACTTAACCCCTTTGCGAAGACGCATAGTGATAATGGCGCCGGCGTCACCATTTTGCTCAACTGAGACATTCGTTGCTACTGCAGCCAAACTATTAGTGGAAATCACAAAGTCTGTGTTTTAACTTTATTGGTAGACGGTTCGTGACGATTTCTGCCGAATACGGAGTTTCTAAGTGTCACTATTTCCCCGTAGCAAGTCCATTTAACAAGCAACCCCCCACCTAGTCTATATCTACCTATGCGTGACATAGTGGACAATGGTGTCTATGTTTGAGTTCATAAATATATTTATTCATCATATAAAATTTGAATCATAGCAACAAGATAAACCCAACAATGGCCTGATCGTATGCCAGAAAAGCCGTGAAAAGCCCTGCTCACTCAAATGCAAAATAAACTGTTCTACCATGTATTCTACCAGCAATATATGCTACTAAATATGAAATAAATATACAATCCTACCATTTGTTTTACATATCAAGATGTTCCTTTCAAAATTCAGTGGTCATTTATTGTCTGGTACAATCGGTTTGAGAAATATACAACACTTTATACTGCTATTACACTATCTGAAACGTGGACTCATGCCCTGTAAGCCTGTCTCATTCATTACAGTTCATTCTGGTTTAATTGTCGGCTTTTTTTATCCAATAGAGTACAATTTAACCTTAGCAACGGTATATGTCTTTTTGGGTGCTTTGAACAATTTACTACAGCCCAGGTAACGGCAGTTTTCGTTTTAACGGTCTGGTATTACGCAAGCTCTATAAGCATTAGGGAGGGGAGTTTCCCTTTGCCGATATAGTATTTTTGCATCTAAAATGCGGTTGGTCTCGCTGGCTACATATGTACGTTTGTGTTTCCACTGGAGCACGGTCTTTACAATATGTTTGATAGCCCTATTGTTATTTTCGCATTTTGAGTGCATTTCACATAGCTACTGTAGTGCAATCGTTAAATTAATTTTTGATGTAGGCTACCGATGTTCATTGAAGATAGAACATTTGGCAGCATTTTGCAGATGGTGGAATACTATTTTATGTTCATGTTATCGTACATAATATAGGCTATCCCGTATATACTTGTCTTAGGGCATGACAAATGCTCATTCCAATTTATTGTGTGCTGATATGTGGTAGATAAAGGTAAAATTTTCCTTGGAGTCATTATGACTAGGAACATTAAAAAAATGCAATCCCAGATCAAAAGTATACATACTGTAGAGTACAGGGAAAAGTGATGTACGTAACACTGTGATGTAACACTGTGATATCAATGTTTTTATCTTAAGCCATCAGAAGGAGCAAATGTATATGCTTTATAATGGACAAAACTAATTTTATTCATTTTATGACATGTTTTGCATAGGGGTTTTGGACCCATAGATATCTACCCCCCTATACTGATGAAAATATAGTAATTCCCACTTGGAAATTATGCAAAAGTGAATTTTATGAGCCAAAACTGTTGATTTGTTGTTAAATATAGCATTATTTTTTTTATTTAGAGCAGTGCACAATTTAGCCATTTGGATAGATTTGGAGACACTAATGGACAACAGGGTACACCGCCTATATTTTGCACCATAGATCTTTAGTAGTTCTGCATATCATCCTCAGATTTTTGCAAAACTTGTGGACATTTTTGATCCAGGAAATGTATATATATTACCGATTTCACTTATGTAGCTCTCAGTATTTTGTTGCAAACTAAAAAAAATGTTTTTTTGAAAGTTTCTTTGCATTTGTGGCACTTTATTTTCATAATTTAAGTCAAATTTGTATTGTAAATGGTACACCCGTCTTGTTTCATTTAAGCCATTTACCAAGTTTATGTGATGCTCACACCTAGTTATAAAGCCTTAAACAGAGCACCCCTAAATAGGTGAAATTTGTCATCTGCGCCAAGGGGTTAACTAGCTTTCTAGCTTGTCAGTGTTCCAGGAGAGAGCCAAGAAGACTAAAACCCGAGCAAGAAACTGTGAGTGGGGTGGCTACTGGCTAGTGGCATTATACCTGCTAGCTAGGTAGCCAGGTTTTTAATCAGAGTCGTTCTTAACTAGAAAACTTTAGCTAGCATGCTAAGTGGCTAATGTAGCCAACACCAGCTGAATATCAAATTAAAAAGTTTAGCAAACGTTTGTGTGCTGGATCAAACTAACGACACTTTCATTTACTAATCTAGCTTCTATGAAGTGCCGGTGGCATTAGAACCAGAGACTGTGACGACTGTCTACAACTGTGTCCGAACCGAAACGGAAACGCCTGAATCAGCCATTGACATATTAACGCTCTATGGAATCAGCGAGGACTTCTTTGATAGTTTTTGTTTTCGACGACGTCATCACAGAGCGTTTCTGATGACATCGCCTCCCATTCACTTTTGCTGAAGCTTGCCCTCGTTTCCTTTACACTCTTTGTCAACGGTTGTCACGTTTGTCAATAGTGTCACGGAAAGGTCACAGTTCAGGAAAGTGGTGAATACATGTGGTCTCACGTGATGTCGGTACAGCATGTGCATATTTTTCTGTTGCACTGCATAGAGCATACCTGTGCAACCCATGCCAAAATCAGGGGGTGAATGACACTGACCAGATGACGATTCCTACAGCAACAGAAGAACGTCAGAGATGGGAACCTACCAAACAGGGCATGAACCTGGAAGTAGTACAAGCAATTATGCCTTATCAGTCTTATCATGCAATACTTAGATTCTCTGTTAATATCACTGATGAAAAACATTTTTAGCATTGAACAGAAATGAGTCACACTTTCCATTGATGTAAAAAAAAAAATAGAAAAGTCAATGCAGTCTGCTTGGCTGGAATTTATACGTCAGGTTCAAACCTCTAGGCCACAGAAATTGCATTAAAACTGGAGCTTTGGATAACTGTTACAGTTGTAATGCAGTTCTGTGGTCTAGAGGTTTAAACTTGAGGTTTACACTCCAGCTAAGCATGCTGCAATTGATCCACTAATTTCAGAGGAAGTGTCTGAAAGAGTGGTCGTAATGAAACAAAAACAATGTCAACTTCTCAGTTATTAAATTAATTACTCGGGATTGCTACAAATTGGTTTGTTTTGATTCCAGATTTTCCTTTTGAAATAGATTACAGTATTTAATTAATTAAATTCAGGTGAAATCGGGTCCCAATTGCTTAAAGTGCGGCAACCTGTTAACTGAAACCATTTGTGTTAAAACCATTTTGAGTTGAAAGGCAAAGCAAATGAGCCAAACATTTGATACCTTTTAAATTATATGCGAGAACATAAACACATTCTCAACAGCCTTAGCTGATCGACAGATTAGCCGCAACAAAACCCATCGCACACTGGGCGTCCTGGACCAAGTTTGGGAACCACCATTTCAGCTGGAAAGGCCAGAACCTCCCACCAACTGTTTTCTTTAAAAAAAAATATGCGCCCGATTTACTAAAACCTTGCGCATGTGCAAAACCTTTTAGCACACGTGGAACTAATAACGCAACCAATGATTGGAGCAAAACAAATACCATGACCAGTCATTGGTCATGTTATTGGTTTTGCGTGTGCTGAAAGGTTTTGCACATGCTAATGGTTTTAGTAAATCAGGCCCTATGCAGCCTGAAAACACTGGAACCGACTGAACATAAGTCCCTGCAGCTACAAGCCTGGCATGGTGCGGGACTGGGCAGTACGTGAAATAAAGTGGTTTAATGCACTTCATAATTACAACTTCAAAGCTGTAGATGTCTTCTTTGCTGCAACTCTGGCCAAGAGTCACTGCTTTGTTGAGAGTGGGTGTGGCTTGTCCCGGTGATGCAAAACACAGACAGGTGATAGACATCAAGATTATGTTGTTAATGCAACATAATGTTGGTGAACCAACAAATTTCCCGCAATTAACTGATTACAGGGTGAACCTCCCCTTGATTTAGTGCTGCGGTTTGAATACCCGCAGCTGTCTAAGCTGGAACAGTCTGCGTGGTGCAATGTGACTTGCTGCGATCTTTCGCTATCTTTTTGTGACAGTGTGTACATATTTAACCCTTTGAAGAGTAGGTTTTTTGGAATGTTTTTTCTAAATTCTAAGTCAGTGTCCTAGAATTCCATTGCTTTCCGTTACTAGTCGCAGGGAATTAAAAAAGTTACACCTACTGGCCAGAGTGGCTTGTGAATTCTAAAAACCACCAGCCATTTTCAACATTCTACCAGCCACATTACCTTTGACAATATAACAAAACCTGGTTCATTACCTGCCAAAGAGGCTGCTAGAGTAGAAAATCTACCAGCCACAATCAAAATTTTACCAGCATTTGGCTGGTAGCTAATGTTAATTTCATACCCTGACTACGACTAGTCGTGATTGTTACATCAGCACTAGAATGTTCAGTTAAGAACATTTGAATCACTTATTTGTGATTACGCCTTAAAGGGTTAAGGAGCTTACGTGTCATGCACTCTTCCTCCATGACAGTACAGAGAGAACTTCACTTCTCTCCCCATTTTCTTTTTTTTTGGAGAAATGAGCCGTTCAACCACAGCAGAAAATTCAACAATTGAAAGCCACACATGAGTCAGGCCCAAGTAAGGCAGGCCAAATCCTAGGTGTCAAATCTATGGGCGGAGCCGCGGGGCAAACATTAAGCAGCGTGTGGGTATCATTGCTCAGCATGCGCTTACATCCGTGAAGAGAACATCTTGTGCATGAGGTAAACTTTTTTACACCGCTGAAATTGATGGTCTTGTCGAGATGCAAGTAAACAACGACTCCTGGTGGAGAAAGGCAGGAATTGCAAATGGAAAATTAAATCACTGCATGTGTGACAGTGTTTGGCTTTGTCAGACACCTGTTTTTCACGATAAGCACTCAAGCTGCCGATAACCTAACCACATTTAGTCATCACATTCATGGGTTGCATGATAAAATGCCATTTCAAAAGGGGAAGGGAGAGAAATATGAATAGATAAAATTATACTATTCTTATGGATGTGGAAAACATAACAGTAACTGTTACCGTACCTTTATTACAACACTAGCTTGAATTATACTGTCATGGATGACAATTTCACAGGGGAAAGGAATCAAAAATTTGGAAGTATACAATGCAAGACATGCTGTTTTGAAGAAATTAGGAAGGGAAAAAAAAAGTTCCTTTTTTCAAGAAATTTTGCTAATTAGGGAGATTCTGAATCCTATACACCTCAAACTGAAATTCTGTAAATCAGGGACCTCAAACTGAAATTCTGTAAATCAGGGACCTCAAATTGAAATTCTGTAAATCAGGGACCTCAAACTAAAATTCTTTACACCAAGGATCTCAAACTGAAATTCTGTAAATCAGGGACCTCAAACTGAAATTCTGTAAATCAGGGACCTCAAACTGAAATTCTGTAAATCAAAAACCTCAAACTGAAATTCTGTAAATCAAAAACCTCAAACTAAAATTCTTTACACCAAGGACCTCAAACTGAAATTTTGTAAATCAGCGACCTCAAACTGAAATTCTGTAAATCAGGCACCTTAAAGTGAAACTATGTAAATCAGGGACCTCAAACTGAAATTCTGTACACTAGTTCTATCAAACTGAAATCCTGGATACCCGCTGTCTGTGCTGCTTTTCTTTGTGCCCCTGCACTTTATTTAATTCAAGCCACTGATTGGTCCACACACCTTGTTTCAAAAGCTTAAATTGGCTGTTGATTTAAAATAAACCACAAAAACCTGCAGACACTGCAGCCCTCAAGGTCTGGAGTTTGAGACCTCTACTGTTCACAGTCCTACACAACAATCCCATACATTAACATCACAATTTACGTGCTGAGAATTATTCATAGAACATGAAGTCTGCATGTATATACGTCCATACATACATCCTGTTTCGCTCCACATAAAACATAATCTTAAAAAATATTTTGTAAGAAGAGTAACTTTGGCCCCAGATGTAGGCAACCTTACTCAAAGAAAACAAATGAATTCCACCAATCATAGGTAACAACCAACATAATTGTGTTTCCCCTTCAATACATTAGGCTGCCCCGTCTAAAATGGCAATGTACTAAACGAGGTGTTCTCAAACCGCATGTAGCCTACCCTAAATGGGAATTACTGCAGCAGCATAGTCGGCAGATGTACATTGCCCCCTGCAGGTTGAATGAAACACTACATAATTAACTTAGGCCTACTGAGCTACACATACACAAAGGCTTGGCAGGCTAACGTCAGACAAGTAAGCTAACATCTAGATTGATATTCTCTAATGTTAGAGAATAAAAGTGTTGACTGATGATGTTGTGGTCTTGGCTATTTCAATGCAGTCAATTCATTTCACACAAAAAACCCCCAGAAAATAACTAATAACGTTGGCCACTCAGTCCACAGATATTGATATTGAAGCAATATCAACGCCTAATGGTAGTCAACTTATCAGCATTTGCATTAGCTAGCTAGATACAGTTGAAGTCGGAAGTTTACATACACTTAGGTTGAAGTCATTAAAACTCATTTTTAACCATTTCATGTTAGCAAACTATAGTGTTGGCAAGTCAGTTAGGACATCTACTTTGTGCATGAAATTTTTCCAACAATTGTTTACAGATTCTCTCACTTTTAATTCACTATATCACAATTGAAGTGGATCAGAAGTTTACATATACTAAGTTGACTGTGCATTTAAACAGCTTGGAAAATTCCAGAAAATTATGTCATGGCTTTAGAAACTTCTGATAGGCTAATTGACATTATTTGAGTCAATTGGAGGTGTACCTGTGGATGTATTTTAAGGCCTACCTTCAAACTCAGTGCCTCTTTGCTTGACTTCATGGGAAAATCAAAAGAAATCAGCCAAGACCTCAGAAAGAAAATTGTGGACCTCCAGAAGTCTGGTTCATCCTTGGGAGCAATTTGCAAATGCCTGAAGGTACCACGTTCGTCTGTACAAACAATAGTACACAAGTATAAACACCATGGGACCACGCAGCCGTCATACCACTCAGGAAGGTTCTGTCTCCTACAGATGAACGTGCTTTGGTGTGAAAAGTGCAAATCAATCCCAGAACAACAGCAAAGGACCTTGTGAAGATGCTGGAGGGAACAGGGAACAGGTACAAAAGTATCTATATCTACAGTAAAACGAGTCCTATATCGACATAACCTGAAAGCCTGCTCAGCAAGATAGAAGCCACTACTCCAAAACCGCCATAAAAAAGCCAGACTACAGTTTGCAACTGCACATGGGGACAACGATCTTACTTTTTGGAGAAATGTCCTCTGGTCTGATGAAACAAAAATGAACTGTTTGGCCATAATGAACATCGTTATATTTGGAGGAAAAAGGGTGAGGCTTGCAAGCCGAAGAACACCATCCCAAATGTGAAGCATGGGGGTGGCAGCATCTTGTTGTGGGGCTGCTTTGCTGCAGGAGGGACTGGTGCACTTTATAAAACAGATGGCATCATGAGGAAGGAAAATTATGTGGATATATTGAAGCAATATCTCAAGACATCAGCCAGGAAGTTAAAGCTTGGTCGCAAATGGCTCTTCCAAATGGACAATGACCCAAAGCATACTTCCAGAGTTGCGGAAAAATGGCTTAAGGACAACAAAGTCAAGGTATTGGAGTGGCCATCACAAAGTCCTGACCTCAGTCCAATCGAAAATTTGTGGGCAGAACTGAAAAAGCGTGTGCGAGCAAAGGAGGTCTACAAACCTGACTCAGTTACACCAGTTCTGTCAGGAGGAATGGGCTAAAATTCCAGCAACTTATTGTTTGAAGCTTGTGGAAAGCTACCCGAAACGTTTGACCCAAGGTTAACAATTTAAAGGCAATGCTACCAAATACTAAGAGTGTATGTAAACTGGGAATGTGATGAAATAAAAGCTGAAATAAATAATTCTCTCTATTATTCTGACATTTCTTAAGATAAAGTTGTGATCCTAAGTGACCTAAGACAGGGAATGCTTACTAGGATTAAAGGTATACTATGTAGTTTCATTGTAAACAACTCGTTCTTTGTTTACATTCAAATTTTCTCCACAAAAAACATTGTATGTGTCCTTGTGGTCTATTAAACATGTTGAATGTATTTCCTACCTCATAAGTCGTTCGCAGTGTTTTTTTGTTAATGTTTTGAATGTTACACTGTTGACATCCCGTCGCTATTTTTAAAGCCAGAAACAGCTAAAATGGTGTAAACGTCATGAATGGGCGGTTCCTGCTCATTTGATTGACATGGCCAGGCCATGTGGGCAGGCTTCAAGGTAAACTCTTATTTTAGCTTAGGACCGAAACATTCCTCACGCAAATGCGCGAACGTGGACGCTTCAAACCATGCAAACTATTTTCCTAATATGTATATTAAATATTTATTAGGGGTGTAACGGTACACAAAAGTCACGGTTCGGTACGTACTTCGGTTTTGAAGTCACACTTCGGTAACAGAATGCATAATTGCTGCGTTGTGGATGTCTAGGCTACACTCGGACTCAGATAAGCGTATCTTTTTTCACTGCTTTCAGCTGTTAGTTAATTGAACAGATTGGAGTCACTCGGTAGCTTAGTTTATTTTGAATTGTTTGCAGTTAGTCCGTAGCTTGCTCGCTGTAATTGGGCCAGCTACCTGTCTTTTGTGTTGCTAATTAGAACTAGTTGAATTAGAACTCACTCTGAGGTGATGAGCTGCAAACACGCTTAATATTAATAATACGCTTAATAATACACGCAGGTGAAACTAAATTCCAACTAAATTAGCAACACAAAAGACGGGTAGCTGGCCCAACTACAGCGAGCAAGCTACGGACTAACTGCAAACAATTCAAAATAAACTAAGCTACCGATTGACTCCAATCTGTTCAATTAACTAACAACAGCTGAAAGCAATGAAAAAAGATACGCTTATCTGAGTCCGAGTGTAGCCTAGACGATCCACGACGCAGCAATTATGCACTCTGTTACCGAAGTACGTACCGAACCGTGACTTTTGTATACCGTTACACCCCTAATATTTATATATAAATTAAATATTTTCCCAAAATAAATCAGAGATACCCTCAATTAATTTTTTTTACAGACATCCAAAAACTCCCCATCCTCTTAGGAGAGGACGTGCTGTGACCTGGCAGCACAATATATACCTGCCTGCCATCGTCTTAGGGACAGTGAGTGACAGAGATCATTATAAACCAATTTAAATTTTTTATATTTATTATATTCACTTTATAAGATCATATGTGTCATTATCATTACAATTTCTATTGATAATTATTATTATTATTTTTAATTGTGCTTTATTTTACATTGTTATTTCTAAATCCATAATCAAACAAAAGTTCTTGTTTTCATGTATGGTTACTGTTCATTCGTTTCTAGTCTTTGCTGTTTTGTATTGTTCAGAGTTAGATGTATGTCTTCGACTGTTTTAATGCAATATGCTTTGACAACAGATTCAATGTCTTGTCATGCCAATAAAGCGAATTGAATTGAGTCCAGTCAGAGAAAATGTGTGAAACGTCACCACACAATGCCCGTGCGTCGTCGTGCGCGTCTGAGAAGAACACGTGATAAGCAATTTTCGGGGAGCCCTTTTCTCCTATGTGCTCAATATCGCCATCTAGTGTTCTGAAACTACATAGTATACCTTTAAATGTCATCAGGAATTGTGAAAAACTGAGTTTAAATGGATTTGGCTAAGGTGTATGTAAACTTTCAACTTCAACTGCAGGTACTTTACATTGTTTTGGCTAGACAGATGTGTAGGTTAGATTATATATGGCTGCTTTCGATTCAATTCCTCCTAACAAACAGCGATTTATATGAGTCATCAAAATAGTAAAGACTTGGTTTTGAACATACTGCTCTGCAAAAAACACACAAACCAGTGTCTCAGGCGCCGGTATCGGATCGAGGACGCAAACCCACTCCGGCATTTTTTATGAGGATTGTGTAGTGCAGAAAACCGATCAATCCTGAGTCCTTGAGGATTTTCTTCCAATTTCGTATTTATAGTGAACATTTTAAATGTCAGATGTATATTTAATTCAATGAAATCATACTGCACAATGATCATATTGAAACTACTGATTTAGTCCTTTAAAAGTCAGAATATTCACAGTAACTAAACTTTTTGCCAGATAACAACCTGTTTCCTCAGGTTTTACAAGCTTTGCTAAAGCAGGGGTCCTCAACCTTATCCAGAAAGGGCCCGTGTTTGTTCATGCTTTTGTTCCAACCAAGCATTTACACACCTGATTCTACTAATCAACCACCATAGTCTTTGCCAAGGACCTTGATTAGTAGAATCAGGTGTGTTACGTGGTTGGAACAAAAGCCTGCACCGACACCAGCCCTTTCTGGATAAGATTGAGAACCCCTGTTCTAAAGGTACATTACAGGAGATATAGGGTGCATTGTTTGTTTTCTCCATTCTCCATCACACGTTCCTTTGTTGGAAATGGGGCATGAAATTAACTTTTTCACCCACTGGCCAGAGTGCCTTGTGAATTGTAAAAATGACCAGCCATTTTCAACATTTTAACAGCCACATTTATCTTTTACAATAACACAACCTGGTCGGTTACCTGCAAAGTGGCTGCTTGAGTAGAAAATCTTACCAGCTGCAATAACAATTTTACCAGCATTTGACTGGTGGCTGGTGGTAATTTCATATCCTGGTTGTAAATAAAAGTGCATCGTTACCATTATTATTTTTAGTGAAAAAAGAACTCATCTCACCTGTAAGACAGCACTCTTTCGTCCCAAAGCCAGTGTTGTGTTCCAGCTCCTGCCGAGGGTCATTTGCAGGGGCAGCGTTTATTACACACAGATGAAATACAAGCGCAAATGCACACGGCGTCTCCGAGACATTTCAAAAGGGGGCCAATTCCACTTCCTCGCAGGCAAATGTCAAGGCGGCCAGAAAGCCAAAAGCCAAAAGCCAAAATCCAAGCAAATGACACCTGGAGGCACGCGGGAGTGCCGAGGAGGGTGACGTCTCGTGTACAGCCCCCCCCCCCTTCTCCTTATGTGTTTTATGGCTTAGATTTATGTTGTTGGTGCTATCGGTTTACATTCTGGAGTTTAACACGAGTAATGTTTCCATTGTTGCAACGCATACTTGTATTGTATACATATGACACATTAACTTGAATTTAACTGAACTGAGTTCCGAACCGGGCCGTGAGTAACCTGTGACCAGGAGGGCTGGTGTGTGTGTGTGTGTGTGTGTGCCCGCGGGCGGGTTTCTGTGTCCACCAATAACCCACCAGCTCAATTAGCTTCATACACCACTGTTGGTTTACTTATGACTTATAGGTAGATATGAACAGAGCACCTATCATATTAACAGTTTCAAAGACGTTAAAAGGAACTCTCCTTCGTTGATGCACGTGCCCACGGACAAGCTTATTGGCTGTAAAGGATGAGAGCACCAAAAGAAAGGTTGGAAATTGCTCAACTTTAAAACGTATGGTTGCATGAGACGTGTGGTGCAGTCGTTTTGGTGGCTGACCTCTCAAGCGAAAACAGTCACATTAGAAAAAAAAAACAGGCAACATTTCCCCATGCTTGACATTTTGCTCTCATTTCTTTATTATACATTAAATAGGAGTTGTGAAATTTATGACAAAAATATAGTGAGCTCACTACATACCGCATACTCCTAGAAAACATTAAAGGATGCTATCACACAGTGGTAATTTTTTCTGCTCGATCAGGACCCATCTCCGTTCCAGATTCTCACCCAAAAAATTATTCCAAACCAGACCAAAACAGCGTTTGTTTCACCGGAAAAATTCTCTAATTCACGCACACGCACACGCGCACACGCACACGCACACGCACACACACAAAAAGGAAACTGCACCTTTCGGAATTGTATCTATACAAAGGTTGTTAAAATGCATTCCAGGTAAACATTACACATTTAAACAAGCTGAATGGACACGAGAACAAAAATAAAATTTTACTAAAATAGAAGGAAACATTTCAAAACAACTGTGGAGTGTTACTTTTGATATGCAGCATGGTTCACCATAATTATAAAACATATCTAGTACACTCAATATAAGTTTCAAAGGAGAAAATAAGATGTTGCAGGATATAGTTGGGTCAAGGTAAGAGAATGCTTATGTACTGCAAATCAATTTTCGGTACGATTCTTTAAACCTTGCCATCCATGACAGGCACTGCGCTGCCATCTAATGCGGAATATATTAGTGATGAAGAGTGAGGCTTTAATAACCCCCTAATGGGTGTTGCTACAATGAGCTGTGATTGACTGATCTGTTTAGAAGCTAAACCAAACAAAATGTTTTGCTCTCTATCGGAAAACACCATGACCGGTTAAAAATCAGGATATGGTAGCTCCACCCATTTTTGTTGTGGAGAGCAGGGGTAAGCAACCCTGGTCCTGGAGTGCCGGTGACTTTTCCGGCTTTTATTCCACCTGAGCTTGATCACAAGAGTTTGATAGATGATTAAAAGTCTGAGCCTGAATATTCAGAATGGTGAAACGTCAAAAGCTATAGTTACCTTCATTAATCTGATTGATAGAAAATTAATCCAGTTATGGAGACATATGTTGGGATGGAGCAAAAACCAGGATCGTCTCCAGCACTCCAGGACCACAGTTGCCTAACTCTGGTCTAGAGAGTTCTCCCTTCACTAGAATGCATTATTGCTTTTTGGTTTGGGTCTATAGGTGCTTAGAGCTTGCACTTTTCCTATATCATTAGCTTTCGATGCAAGCCTAGAAATAATAGCTGTTAATAGCCCCAAATATAAAAAAAAATCATTCTTATGATTACCTCTTAGAATTGTTCAAGATCAAGATGCTATTGTCAGTGAATATAACTCGACTTCCATATTTTTCCCCCACTATGGCAATCGATAAACAAGAGTATTTAAGAGCCTAAGGGGTACGCATATTCTTATGCTTCTAAAAATACATAGCACTGCTTCAGTGACATAGAAGTATGCAGGACTGTTGTGTGGCTGTATTGGCCTTAAAGACGGCAATATTAAGCAAATCGGCCTCGGTCCCGATTTGTAGATGCGTACCATCTACAATAGAGTTTTATGCAGGGAGATATATTACCGCTTACCTAACATGAAAGCGTAGTCCTACTTCGGTAGATTTCCGAGTCTATCAGGTAGTTTGAAAGAACGTGAACGGAAAGGATTAATAAAGGACAGTCGCATTAAGGCGCATTCTGGCGAGGACTCGCGACTCGCACGTCGGTTGTTGTGGAGCACGGAAAACCGTATCACTAATGTTGGCTTCCTTTCACAACCCTTCTATCTAGCAGGACAATATTTTTTTTGTTGCCTAACCTGCACTTAGGAAAGACCCTTTATTTACGGGTCACTTGGAAGCTCAGGGTATTGCTAATGCTACCAGTGTTGTTATTTGCATATTCAATTGCATTGGTCAATACCACCTGTTTCAGTCGGCTTGAACAGGCTTGCTAACACCGGGAATTACGAGCTAGGCTCCGGTTATGCCGTTTCATGCTTCTGCAGTGTAGGCCTAGATTCCGAACTGGTCTAAAAACGGAACCGAAAATGAATTTTAATTACAAAGCAATCTATCAAAGTCAGTGCTGCAAAACAAACGTTGAAATGGATATATTAGCCTATAACAAATGTTGGATCTCTCATCTTGACAAAGTTTAAACGTATAGCTCACAATAGTTTTTTAAAGAAAAAAAAAGTCAGTTTTATTCCGTTTTCAACTGGCCGTTTTTTTAAGGGATGAAGAATATTTCAGATAGGCCTACCGACATGGATTTCTGACGATGCGTTTCCTTTACAATGGTGGGTAGCTTATAGGGGCATTCAGGGCTTAAAGGACCATAAATGTTAGCGGTATTTTGAATGTTAAAGCCAAAATGTACTACAAATTTCGTGTAGCCTAGCTACTTTACAACGCTACAAACAGCAGCTTTTTATAGTTTTTCCTACCTTCCAGACAGCCATTGGTTTCCATTCATTTCTGGAGGCTATGGTATGAAAATAAATTTGCAGACTTTAAAGTTGCTTGAGAAATGACGTCCAAATATATATATATATTTTTTGCCAGTTAGGACCACAGAACTATATAAGAAATGTGGTTAGGACATAGTCAGCTCCGCCTACCCTCTTTGGCCCAGTCTGAGTCTACTACGATAGCGCATTTTAAAGCGCGGAGTGATATGAAAACTACACCACAACGTTTCTCCGACAGAAAGTAGGTTAATTAGTCCATTGCGAAAAGACTGGTTTATTCAAACAAAATTCAAACATCCATGACTTCTTAACCACGACGTGATGGTTAGGATGAAAAGCATAGAATTATAAGGTGGGCTTATCAAAAAAAAAAAAAAAAATCCAGTAGCACTTATTAGGATAGGCCTACTCAAAAATAAAAAAAATCTGTGCAAATTGGTTTGCAGCAATGTAAAGTAGCCTACACGAAATTTGTAGTAGGCTAGCTAAATGGGCTTTAACATCCAAAATACCGGTATGGTCCTTTAATGGTCCAAAGCAACCAAATAGCCTACATTTCAAGTAACTGGAAAGCAGTTCTTACAGCAAAGTGATGTTTGCAGGGGCTATACATGGGCTATGAGCATATTAATTGTATAGTTTATTAACCATTATAAACATAAAAAATAAGTTTTCATATTGTGCCAGTAGGCCTACTCCTTTCCTTATCTGTTCTCAAACAACACAAGCTCTTCACTCCCAAGGATTGTGTCGTCTACTAATGTTGAAATAGTAGCCTAAGCTGTGACACAATTTCCTTGAGCGCAGATGGCTTGTCCCAAGGAAATAGTTCCAACTGAAAATAAGATTAAAAGTAATGTTTTGACAAATGGTCAGGTGATATACACATGTAGGCCACTGCTTGTAGAGCAATGGCAGTGTGGCAGCACACTGTCTACTGCGTGTCCTAGGCATATCGTTTTTGATGAGTCACTGCACCTATCAAAGCCCCTCCCCCTTTTTGTGTAATTTTACCCCGGTACAGCCATGACACTCAGGCACGAGGCCACTGTACGAGCTGCTTTGGTGGTTTCAATGTGTTTTTTCTTGCTTTAGACAACAAACACCTGATTGCCCAGATACCTGCCATTGTAAAGCTGGCACCTTGCCAGAAGCGTCTATAAACATCTTTCAATATTATATATTTCAATATTGGCCTACATAGAGAAAATCTGATAAATCAAATAAAACTCAAGTGACCTATCCCTTTAAACAGAAATTTCTGACAATTAAAATGGACAGTTTTGAATGGCTTTTATGTACTTTACAGATTTTTTGGAAAAGTAAACTCAAGGTCAAGGAGGGACAAAACAGCAAGCAAGATCACAGAACAAGGTTCTGGATGATTCTGGAATTTCCCTAGCCATACCATGAAATTTTCACAGGATATAGAGATAGAGTGATAAAAAAGAAAGGAGGAACAAAAGGTTTGTCTTTGCCTTCACTTTTCAACTGTCACTTTTCTATCAATATCAGGACAAATCTGTTCCTCCACCTATATCGAACTAGGAAATGCATCGCTATCATATCAAAAGCACAGCCCAAGAATCGACACCAGGTTTTGCGTTCTGCCAGTTGTAATGCGCTGCAGCGGTTCTTCAGTTTATGGCACACAGTAATAATCTTTTGGGGATCGCTTTCTAGAACAGTCCATTGGCTCCCTATACCAGGCCTGTCTGAAGAAAAAAAATCTCAAAATGAGCAAAACCGATCTCCAGGCCTTTTCTTAGTATGCCATCACATTGCATATTGCCAGTCTTAATAGGTTTACGACTACATTAATTATTAGCTGGTTACTTTTACAATACATTGGGATTTAAGCTCGAGCCAATAATAGTATGGGTTAAATTTCTCATCCACACCCAGGATAATTAATTAGTATTCCAAAAGCCAATGGTGCACAAATCTCAACTTCACCAAAATTGTCCATCCTTCTTCAAAACCTGATTGATATCCCAACCCTGTAGAATTAGATTGGAAGTCTAACTGGCTAGATTCTTTGGCACCCTGATTTGTAAAATGCTTTCACATATGGGTTGTCAGACAGATCTCCATAAAGATGTTTTGGGGAAAAAGGGGGAAAAATTCTAACCAGAAAGAATCAAGCATTAACATTTTCATGGCATAAGACAATAGTTTGATAAATATTAGGGGGGGGGGGGGGTAAGACTGCAGTTTGTAATGTGTCATAATTCCTTCCTATTATTAGGCCAATAAAATTTGGTAAGCCCATCGGTTAATGACAAATGTGGAATGACCAGAAGTCCCACAGTTATGGCTAATGGTGTTTGGCCCCCTTATTATTATTATTATTATGCCATATTTCATAGACAACCACTTCTGAGAGAGAAGAGCTTTGAGTGACACAGTCCCCATCATTACAGAGGTCGTTTTCTCATTTATTATTACGATACCCGACACCAAGTCTGAAATGCCACACACAGCCTTAAACTGCCACTAACTACCATTTCTGAATTCAATTAACAGCCTCACCATGGTGAACGGCTACACACCACTGGCACTCAAAAGAACACCAGCTAATCTGGGCTTGTATTTCAGTTAGCCAACTGCAGATAACTGAAAAGGGTCGGTTTCTACAACCGTTTGTGACACTGATTGAAAACAGGAGTTAATAATTTAGTGTTAATGTACAAAATAATACTTTCAGTTAGGCACGTTTTAAGATCTTTTTTTTTTTTTGTTGTCATCGTTGTCGTTTTTCTTTAGTTTCTTGTGGGAAAGGAACAGCTAATTCACATGACTACGCACTTCGCCTTCGACTTCTTTTTCTTCTTCTTCCTCCCTTCTTTACTCGTCTTCTCCTTGTGCTTCCGGATTTCCCTCACTAACGTGTAGAAGGCGTCGTCCACACCCTGTGGTAAAAAAAAAGAGGAATAAAAGAGAGGGAAACGGTGAGGCTTAGATGTAGGATTTGAAACAAAAAAACAAATTCAGTATAAACATATGCCTCTCGAGAATATCGGCGCAGGTGGTGATTTCAGATGAAGTGCATTGTGAACGGCGCCCTTCCGGCAATTTTCCGGCATTTTCCTGCTGTGAGGCCTCAGAGGTGGCCGCACGGCGCACTTACCCTTCACATTACAACGCATTTTCTAAGCTTCACGCACCGCGGCGTCTTTTCTTCTTTGCTTAGCGTATTTAGCCGGTGCTCTCTGATCTCCCGCACCAGCGTATAAAAGGCATCTTCCACTCTCTGCAGTGCAAAAACACAACTCCCGCAATGTTATGGAGGGGCACAGGGCCAGTGGGGCACTGGGTGGGGGAGGGGCATAAAAGGAATCATGGTTCCAGCATACTAACAGGAACCTACGCAATGTTTGATTCTCTGATTTGTTGTATTTTAAAAAAAGGAGAAGATAAATCACATCCCCAGTGCACTCTCTCGATGTTTCTTCAAAGATTGGTCTGGGTATGTTACTCTAACTCAGTGTCTGCGACATTAATGTAATATGATGTAGCCTAATGTAATAAATGTGATTATGAGGGCCTGGATTCTACCAGATTCTCTTTTGTGAGATAAACCGATCAAATTTAAAGACAGTTTTTGTCCTTTGAGGTTTGAGATGACACAAATTGTACTTTTAAGGATTCCCCTTACATAAGTCAAATCTGTGTGCTTGCATGGGTAGCTCAAACCCCGTGCTGCATTATTGTTCCGTGGTTTGGTCTGTGTGATTTTAGCAGAGTGAAGCGTGCGGCGGTTGAGGTCGAAAAGGGATACTGCGAACCTCAAACATGAATCACAGCGCCCACTTTCCCCCCAGAACCATTAGGAGTTGTGATTTCAGCAATGCAGAGAGAGTGAGAGAGAGAGATGAAGGAAAGATTGACTGGAATAAAGAACAGACTGCATTTCGACCGCACGGTCAAACGTCCATCAAAAAGCTTCCAGAGCAGCGGAAACTCCATGCCCCATGCGAATCACAGCAGTCACATTCAAGCCGCGTCAAAAGTGAAACCAGCTCAACAAACCTCAGATTGGGGAGAGCTACCACGAGCTGTCAAGACGCTTACCCGCGGCAACCAATCATTAGACTTTGTTCCCCACTGAACAAAACGGTGACTGGGTGGGGCTGAGACTTGCAATGTCTCCGCCCATTTTAGATACAAAGTCTGACTCAGTGGAAGAACTCGAAGCATACATGAACATCGTCGCACGCTAAACAATGAAACGACTACAAAGCGACCATCGCCAGAGGATCCAATAACTGGCTCTGGTACAGGATGCAACACGTGATAGTGGTGATAGCAATAGCAATAGCAATATCTTCAGCTTAAGCAATTTAACCAGTTCATTCCATTTGACCGTTTTAAGTATGACCTGGAAAGTTGTGGTCACTTATGATTTGAGGCAAAAAGCATAAACTGTACGTACATCATATTCGCTTAAAAATATATATTATTTGTTATTTTTAAAGTGTTACCTAAAAGAAAAGAAACAAGAATGTCACCAAACCCCCCAGATGTTCATTTACAAAGGGCAGCCATTTTAGTGTGAGTTTCACTATGAGAAGTCGAGTGACGAACAGCCAAGGTTGTTGTTTTCAACACCTGGCCACGCGTGACATTTAGATGCAAAAGCATTTCCAGAAGTTTGGTCTGAGGAGTTACCTCTCGTGTAGCATACGTAAGTGTCAAATATTGCATGTTGAAATAAGCCGCTAACTAACCAATGCATTTGGGGCTTGATTTACAAAGACCTTTAGCATATGCAAAGCCTTTTAGCACACACAAAACCAATAACATGACCAATGATTGGTCATGGTATTCATTTGGCACCAATCATTGGTTGTGTTATTAGTTTTGCTTGTGCTAAAAGGTCTTCGTAAATCAGGCCTTTTGTGTTTTTGCACCTTCTAGCACATTCTACCACCACACGCATAACAATTCAGTCAGGAATTGGAAGAATTTGAAATATTCATGTTTGAAATATGCACATTTTGCATGTACGGTACATGGCCAGACACCACTTTGTCTGGGGCTGTTTAACATGTTTCAGGCTAGGCCCCTTGGCAAAAGTTTGGGGAAGGCCCTTTCCTGTTTCAGCACGACAATGCCCCCGTGCATAAATTGAGGTCCATCCAGTAATGGTTTGTCGAGATCGGTGTGGAAGACTGACCTGCACAGAGCCCGGACCTCAACCCCATCAAGCACCTTTGGGATCAATTGGAAAGCCGACAGTGAGCCAGGCCTAATCGCCCAACATCAGCGTGCCACCTCACTAATGCTCTTTTGGCTGAATGAAAGCAAATCCCTGCAGCAATGACCAAACAGCTAGTGGAAAGCCTTCCCAGAAGAGTGAAGGTTATTATAGCAGCAAAGGGGGTGGGGGTGGGGGGGGGGGGGGGGTGTTGGTGAGCAGGTGTCCAAATTGGCCATGTAGTGTTTGCATTTCATATGTCGGTTGCCCACTTTTTCATATGGTTCATAATAGCTCTCTGCCACCTGCATAATAACCCACTCCTCCACCATTCCAGTCCATTGATACTTTTATATGCGAGGCGTTTGCATTTTAGTTTATTTCTGGCCATGAATGTTAAAAGTGCTCACTCACTGTAAATGTTTTCAGGACTCATGTGATCAGTCCTTTGCGGATGAAACCAAAAAAGCAGCATTCAATCACACCAGGCATTGCCAGAGCGACTGCAGGCGACAGAACACCTGAGATTTAGAGGTGGTCAGTGAGATTTGGAATGGCAGAAAGCGGAAGAGATTTTTTTCAGAAGCAAGATCCCACCGCCACCGTTAGCCTCCTGCCAAAATTACGACAAGCGGCCCGAGCCTTGCCTCTTTAGAAAACTTTTTTTTTTTTTTAAAGAAAAGAAGACTGAAGGTAACCTGCCTTTTTAGACTCATTTAGAAACATTTGGCTCTGTTGTGCTGCATGCTTGTTAAACACGGCTATGCCCTAAATAGATTATAACTGGAATTACAACACATCTGTCCTTCTTGAGGTGTGGCTGTCGCATTTGGCTGCTATCTCCCCGTAGGTTTTTTTTTTTTTTTTTTGCTTGTTTAAGCATTTTTGCTCCATTTCATTCTCTCCAAATTGGAGAAACCCTAATCATGTTACTTGTAGAGATGAGATGAGGAAATACTGATATTTAGACCCTAAATGTATCTGGGGTCACAAGTTATTGCTTTATTGCTGAATACTCTCTCCCGCTGCTGTCAGACAGAGCGAACGGTCTTCGTGTGTGAGCCTATGACATAAATAAAGTCCTCTGCCTTGGTTTTAATAAATAAATAAATATCAGCATATCCTGCTTAATCAAGAAATCACAACCCTGAACTTGAGTCACCTCTATGTCACCTGTATCTGTAGGGGGCGCTGCAGTGCGCGCACTCTTCCAATGCACCAGCAGCTATATTATGCACTACAGGCTAGGTAGTACTACAGGAGAGCCAACACCAACCAGAGGAGAGGCACAACACAGGCCAAAGCCAGTCCGAGCGTTGGCAGGAGTGAGCCAACCGTGTCCCAGTCCCAGTACCAATCCAGGGGTCCTGGTTAAAAGTGGCCAATCACGTGTTGCCACATATAAAGGGGCAATACACCCAGAAATCATAATTTAATATTGTGGTCCTCACAAATGTATTTCCAATGAGTCACATAATGCAACACAGATCATGTGTTCCACCAGTGACATCACCCGGTTTTAACTCCTCCCCTTTTCCCCACACTGGAGAGAATGCATTCAGAAAATTTTGTGGGGGCTGCAGTTCAGATAAAAACAACACCAAACCTTCACTTGTGTCAATTATTGTTAAGAGAAATATAAAGAAAACAATATTTGTTGCCATTACATAGTGTTATCCAATTCAGAAGATGCCTTTCATTTTAATGATTAGAGGAGGAGTCGTATTCCAGTGACATCACTTCTAATAGTCTTTTGCAGACACAAATTTGGTAGTGACACATGAAATAAAAGCCACACCAATTCTGAGTTACACAGAGCATACCAAATTATGATTTGTGTGCAGTTCCTCCTTTAAAAAAAAAAAAAAACATTTCTCTCTCAGATTTTCTGTTATTGATGTACCTGACCTGCATCAAATATCTTATTTCCTTGCGACATGAAAGCAATCCTTGACCACTTCAGCCTTTTTAAAATATTTTATTCTAAATTTGAAATCTTAGCTATTAACTCAAAAGAGTATTACATTAAACATACAGGTGAAATATAGGTCACACCAATTATTCTGAGAGTAAAAGACTGAATGTACCAAAAACGGTTTTGGGTGGGGTTCGCCTATGACTGCGCCCTTTACCTGTCTCGTTTTAGCCGATGTCTCGATGAATGGGATGCCGTAGCTCCGGGCCAGGTCCTGAGCTTGCTTGGTGTCCACCGTCCGAGAGGGCAGGTCACACTTGTTCCCCACGAGCACCATGGGAACGTCCTCTGAGTCTTTCACCCGCTTGATCTGTTCTCTGTGGGACAGGGGGACACAGAAGGTTCCAGAGATGTGGTGGGAAGGCCGCTTAGCTATGACATCGCAGTTAAACAACGTTGCGTTGGAGATGTGAAAATATGGAAGGAATGTTGTGCTGTTCGACGGGCGGTTAACTTGCCGATTATCTTTATGGCTAGGAATGTTGTTCCTCTGAGAATTATTATATTTCTAATGGTAGTTTGGTCACGGTTTTAACATCAATGTTTTCCTTGAACCGTCTTGAAAGGTCAGAGGTTATGCTCATGTGGTTTGCGGTTTATGTGGTTTAAGGCACCGAGGGCCGTGTGGTTCAGTCCGCAGCACGGCCGACTATCAAGCCAAATTCTCTTTGCTTTACCCCGTCTGAATAAAGTGGAAAAAAAATAATATATATATATATATATATATATGAAGCAGACTGACCGCACCCATTTAAAGAAATACAACGGGTTCTAGACTGCTCTTTCTGGGGATTATGTGCCTGTGGTCAAGAGGTTCATATCAGACTGCTGCCACTACTGTATTTTAATTATTCAATTGCCAAAATTTGGTGGGGGCACAGCAAAAATCATCAGGGACAATATCCCTCCTGTCCCGCCCTAGAGCCGGCCCTGGCAGGTCGACAAAAAAGAAGTGCATCACTTGGAATGCTGTGAGCATTTTAATGACATCCCCAATTACTGCTGGTGTGATTATTAGGCATTCACTTAACAGTGACATGATTACCTGGCTACCGGCATTTCTTTTAGCTGCTGAATTTTTTACCATGCAAAACTGTCCCCGACGGCCTTTCTACCTGTAGTGGTGTATGTCTTCGAAGGACTTTGTGTTATTAATGGCGAAGACACAGAGGAAACCCTCTCCGGTCCTCATGTACTGGTCCCGCATGGCGCTATACTCTTCTTGACCTGCCGTGTCCAGGATGTCCAGCAGACATGTCTCCCCGTCGATGACCACCTGCTTTCTGTAGGAGTCCTGTGGGGGGGGGGAACAGAGGCCAAGAGAATGGAACCACTGGCAAGACTCAACCCTGGTCCTGGGGTACCGTTCTGTTTTTTTGCCCTTTTGTTGGGCTGAAAGCATCTGTTTAAATTACACCTTTGTTAAAAACTTTTTTTTCTTCTTGTGGGCTACAGTGCTATATGTGATATGTTAGAAATGAGATGAATAAATGTTTCTTAAGATGAGGACCCACATAATAAATAATGACACTCTAATTCCTGTTTAATACCATATTCCATCATACTGTGCACTTGGTTCTGACCCACATCATAGACAGTACTGCTGCCCACCTGAAAGGAAAGCCGACTCCCTGTTAAAAAATGGCACCACTCAGACATGTCAAAAGAACTACTGTTAGTAATATGCAGCATTAGTTGTACGGTAACCAGCCTAAACATTTAGAGGTCGATTTACTAAGATCCCAAATAATGGGTGTTATAAATTATTTGCACGTGTTATCATTTCACACTTTGCGGGTGATCAACTAAGAGTCATCATAAATTACTCCAGCTGCAAAGAGCCGTATTTAAATGAGCGATTTTGCACGTTTGGAATGGTTACACTGTAAAGAAATATCTCGTAAGAAAACGGTGAAAAGACTAAAAACCATTTAATTAATGGAAAAAAATATAAATCCTGTTATTTTAGGGTACTGTAACACTGAACAAGCTGGCGGTTTACGACGAACTGTTTCACTGGATGTGTCTTACTTTCTACTGGGAGTTAGAGATGTTTATCAGGACTGAAACGATCATAACTATGCTTACCATCAATACTCGCGCCGTTAGTGTCACACTTCTGATGATGGGTTTTATTTTGATAATGTTTTTATTTGCTTTGTTATTCACCGTTTGTTATAATGGACGTTGTATTGCTTGTTTGATTCAAATACTAGTTACTCTTGTACTCTGTAACATGACTTGCTTCATCCTTCAAAATGTATTTATTATTACTGTTCATGATGTAGCCTATGCATCCACAAATTCTGTGTATTTGGAGGGTTAGCTAGAATGGGCCAGTTAATTCGCCCCCATTGCTACGCAATCATTCAGATATGGCTATTGCAAACACACCCGTACGTGTCTTGCTTCCATTATAGCCGTCATCTTATCGATTACGCATCTTTTAAAACCTGCTTTCCATTTGTACTAAAATGCACCCACAAATACCTTTCCCAAACTTGTCGTCGGGCTTGGTAAATCACATTACATGTGGTAAAGCAATATATTTGCATGATCTCGTCCCACTATTTTACGAAATAACGTGGGGACGCCCAATTTTCCATATTCATTCAGGCTAACCTGGAAAAACGAAAAATCCACGTATCTTTTAATTTTAACACATGCAGTCCTCTTTGTGCGCCGTTAGTTGATAACCTCGGACAATTTTTTGCGGGTGATAACGGTTTTACACTTGATTTTGTACACACAAACCTTTAGTAAAACGACCCCTTAATTTGCTGGCTGCGTTATGCTCTCGATGTGGAAAGGGTGAACGCGGGTTAGATACGTTGTTAATTTCGTGATCTGAAAGGACAACAAAGCCGCATCTGATGTGGCGTCTTGTGCCGTATTCTCAACACGATTGAGGTAAAGGCTACGGCTGGAACAGACTTGTTTGTTAGATGTTCATTTTCACATTTCTTTGCCTTTTAATTTTTCTTTTGTTCTGCAGCTGCGGAAAGCAGTTTTTTCCCCCCTTGTTATACAGGATTCTAAGGTTCGATAGACGCATGTCTACGGTTTTGCTGTGTTAAGTTGCGATGATATATCTATTGGCGAAAACTACGTTGCGTGTGTGAACGTGATGGTATTGCCCTTTGGATCTTGGTTGTATTTGTGCTTTTTTTGTTTTGTTTGTTGTACACCCAGGAGCACTAGCCAAATGAATGCACTGCATTAAAACGAAGAAGTTACCTCAATGGTGGGGTCGTACTCATCCACAAAATGGTTCTGAATAAGTTGGATGGTCAGTGCGCTCTTCCCCACGCCTCCAGCCCCCACCACCACAAGCTTGTACTCTGTCATTGTTCACCTGGAGAAGCAAGGGGAGAAGAAATGCTTGGCATTAACACACATTAAATTCAACGCATTAACACACGCATCCTATCGTTATGCTGTAGGGGCTCATCCCGTTAAGGCGCAGTTCTAGTGCGTGGATGGCCCCCGCGGCTTGGTTTTGAATCCGGAGGTGGGAGGGTTTCAGCCGGCCAGGATTGACAGTCCTCTCCTGCGACACTGACTCCTGCTGATCAACTGTCTCAACACCAACAAGTCTGTCCGTTGAGCTGCGCGTGAAGCATCTCCGTCCGTCTCGTGTCTGTGTGACCCTGATTTGCGGTGTGATCAGAAGCAAGTTGTCTATAATAGCAACAAAGTCCTGGACTATTACTGTATTCTAGGGGAAACCCATAAGGAGTCGTGCGTGATCACAAATGCCATTAAAGCCACAATTCAATTAAGGACATAAGAACATAAGAGTACAAAATGAGGAGAACAGGTCATAAGAACATAAGATTACATTATGAGAACAGGCCATAAGAACATAAGATTACATTATGAGAACAGGCTCACCATTTACCTACAAACACTGAACACCCTGAGGGTCTACATGACCCGGCAAGCCATCCAACAGATTAACAGCTCTGTGCAAAAATATATATATATATATATGTACAAATACTTCCCGTTCCCGATAAGTGCGCAGCATTTACCCCAATCAAACTTCCACCTCTCTTTGTTCTACTGCAGAGCGCAACCTGAAAAATCTATTGAAGTTCACTTTGATAACTCCTTTTATGAATTTAAAAGGCTCAATCAAATTGTCTGTTCGTCTCTTTAAATGAAGGCTACCTACACATCCAGAAACCTTTGTCTGAGAGCCATTATTTAAAACAAATTTCAAGCAGTGACTATTCATTTGTCATGCACTAATTTCACACACACTCTGTGAATCTTACCCTCTCAAAATATTCCATATACATCGCAATACACATGCAACGATTCGATCTGATTCAAACCGATTCAGCACCAACTAGATACAATTTGATATTAATTAAAATTCAGTTTAGCTCCCATTCAATTCAGTTCAGGTGTGATACAAGTCAGTCTAGTTTAACACGTGTTGCCTATTTCGTCAATAGAAACGGGAATCTCGATCATGAAAACAAAATCAAAATGTTGCAAAAGCTGATATGTAAGGTTGGTCGGGGGCGTTGAATATTTGCTATCCAACATCTTCAGGCAGCCATTTCTTTTTTTGTGTGAGCCGGCCACTGGCATAAACACTATGCTGTTATTTAGGGCCACACCCCTCCCTGGCCCACACAATTCAATTTTTTTATGTGATTTAGTAATTAATGTTGGAGCACTTTGGGGCCACAGCAACATTCTTGTTTAGGGCCACCAAAACCCAAGGACCAACTCTGGTGCACGTGTTACGGGGGGTGGTCTATTTTCCTAGATACTAATAAAACAAAAAAAAAGTAATCCTAACGTATAGAGCTTAGCTGAGGTGGCGTACGATTATTCATTATTTTGATAGCTAGCTAGCAAGCTTCAACGCATTTAGAAGTGACCAAATACTGATTAAAAGTTTTCATTCCACATAATCAAACAGCATCAAGTTAAAACAGCTTGCTTGTGGATTTTTGCTCACATTCCTGCTGCAATATATCAGGGCCTATGTACGTTCCAAACACTTATAGTGCCATATGTTCCATCAATGCCTTATCACCATTATAGGCCATTTACCGTTCACTCATTATCCCCATTATATGCCATGTGTACACTGAACATTTGGAATGTATTTCTGTGCTTTGTTGCTCCAGAGAACAACCAATTAGTCAACAATCACTAAGATAATTGGTCAACAATCAATAAGATAATATAGCATAAAGTTGTTGGTTGGCTACAGACATTTACTAGTTTCGGAATCCTCACTGCCAAGAAGTCAACGCAAGGTCAAGCAGTTTCTCGTTTTTTTGGTAAGAGCTGTTGGGAATAGCTGCCGTTAGCTAGAAGTGGCATTTTGGTAAGAGCTGTTGGGAATAGCTGCCGTTAGCTAGAAGTGCCATTTGTGCACTCTCCCTCTCCTTCCTTTAGGGTTGTCTAATGAAGTTATGCATTATAAACACCATTTACGCTGAAGAATAACACAATGGCACGTGCACACAGTGCCAGCCTAAAGAAAGCGGGGTGTTATTTTGGGTTGTTATGTTATTTTTACCGATCAATGTATATGTTTTTTGATGGTCATATTGATTTTTGACCGGTTCCCCTCTTAATATGGACCGGTTTGCCATTTTGGAATCGATACAGCTACATCTTAGACACTTGGATCAGCGCATCGGTTCAAACCGGTTAGTCTTAACACTACTTACTTGATATCCAACTACTGAAGACAGAGTTTGTTCAAAAACCTGACCAAAAATACAAGAGCAGACAGGGTAAATACTTCAAATTGGATGCAAGTCTGTTTTCATACTTTTTTAAAATATATATATTTATATTATAAATTTGGCACCCAACACAAGGCTGAGCATATCCAATTCCCACCCCAATGCAACCCCACTGCACATTCGGGAAGGTGTAGCCTTCCACGGTTCTCCTCTGAAACACTTGGTGTTGCGAGCTGCTTCTTTTCACACTGAAGACTACAGCTAAGCTCGCATAGAACGGAGTCGTCGGCGGGACCTTTCATATGCGCTTTGACTGCAATCTACGGGCACCCTATCGACCAGCAGGGTCGCTAGATATAAATATATGCAAAGCCCTCCCATTTCCTGGAAGACACAATCGCCCTAACTTGCTAGATATAGTATTCATTACTTGTCTGACGTAAAACTCATCGCTTGACATTTTGTATGCTACAACAGCCAGCTTCCCGACAAACTACGTTCAACAATGTACCACCACCGTGCACAAACACGCAGACTGCGAGAATCTAGCAACCACTCGCGGGGGCGGAGTTTCGACGGAGAGCAACAAGCAAAGTGGGGTCATGCTTTCAGTTGGGATTGCGGTTCTCCCTCGTGGACACTAGATGGGGTTTCAAATTATATATTGCTCCTTTAAACTGATTACTCCCAATAATCGGGTAGGCTATTGGTGTGCATGTAAACGTAGGCATTTATTTAGAATGTCTAGAAAGGTGAATGCGAACGTATCCATTTCTACAAACACAAATCCAAATGGAGTTGTATTTGAAAATACAAATACAATTTGGTAACAACACCCTGCTTTTCTGGCTGCGCCCTGAATCATTCAATCATTTAACATCCAGACCATGGGATTGCTGCCCATTTAAAGAAAAAAGCACCGAACGCAATATAGTAAACCACTTAAATGTTTAACAGCAAAACAAACACAAAAATTACTTTGCAAATATGTTAAACTACTATGGACACACAGGGCCTGATTTACTAAGACCTTTAGCATGTCCAAAATATTTTAGCACATGCAAAACTAATAACACAATGATCACAAATATCCCCCTAATTCAATCGATCTGCAGGACTGTTCACCTGCATTTGTACCTCATTTTAATAGTATTCAGGAAAAGGCTAATTGAAAAACTGATGTTAGACAATAAATAGTGATTGTGAATGTAACGTGTGCTGAATAACACTATCGCACATTCCAGGCACAGCTCTAGCTTTTCTGCCTCCTTAGACAACATTGCAGAACGGGGGAAGGGAGATTGCAATAGTGGAGCAATAGTGGGGTGTGGGGGAGACTCCTTTATGGCAGATCTGTCAGAAGTAACCCATAATGCTAACTAACCTACAATCTTCTAGGCGTTTGTGGGATTCTTTTCCAGCTTGCAGTAGCACTTTTACCTGATCTGCGGCAACCGGTTTTGAATATAGTCAACGCCTCATTTTTTTCCCCAAGGGGAAAGCCCATATGCCTGACTTTCAAAATAAATGTAATAAAGCACTAAGCCAAATCTCAGTCCAAACAACCCCAAGGATTACAGACCAATTTTTAATCTTCTGTTTCTTTGCGGCAGCCCAACAATTACTCACTTATTTGAGTTCTTATGACATTTGGTTAAAAATTCCAATCAGGCTTTCGCTGAGGTCAGAGTACAGAGCCTGCTCTTGTAAAAGTTAACGGTGTGTTGGAGTCCCCGATTATTTGTCTGTTTCTTTGTTGGCTCCTTTGTAGAGAAATGCAGAATTTGACAACTGTCTTGATATTTCTTATCAATGGAGAAGTCCAAACACACTGTTCAACGACATATATTCCATTTATAGACTCACGCCCAATACAATAGAGTGTTGTATGTTTTGGATTATAGAAGTGGAGGGTTCCCAGTGCTTTTGAACTTGTATCTGTCTGCAGGGTGCAAACTGAATGCATTAAGAGAAATATATAAATACCTTTATTTATATGGGAAATAAAGGTATTGGTCAAGGTAATTTAGCAAACAAACCTCTGAATGAACATATAAATGCAGTCAGTAATTCACATTTAACCATGTTATTCTAGCAACCACTGTTTTTCTGAGGGTAAAAAAGGCCCAATCTTTGCGTCTGTGGCCAACACACCCGTCTTGCCCCTGCCCCCCTTAAATACTGAAAAGTTCACACTTCTTCATCAGACCACAAAAAAACACTGCAGTGGCAGGTTGCTTTTCTTTAAACTATACTAAAACCTGAAATGGTACACCGGTAAGGAAGTTATTCATTTGCCGTGTTGCCACTCCTTTTATGTGATGTCAATTCCCTCAACAAAAAAAAAAAAAGAATCTTGAACAAGGTGAAAGAAAAACCGTCTGCTCTTCCCTTAAGCGTCAAGCTAAGAACTGGGAAGATTGGGGGGAGAGAAAAAAAAAAAAAAAGGGAAAAAACTGCTCTTTGCCTCGAAAGCAAAGAGTTTTCTGTGTCACAGTTGAGCAGGCCTATCACTCCACCCAGTCCTGACAGACCCTTTCACAGCCACAGGCTGTCTACTAATCCACACAATTTCCAAAGTTAAAATGGGCTAAAAGGATGTCTGCTACAGGGCAACTACAATAATAATGGTTTTTCATGGGTGTAAATCAGAGGCCATCTCAATATTTACAAACACTTACCCTTTCTTTTGGCTGAAATGTCCTCCTATGGAGTTTTACTCATTACTGCGAAGGTATAGATTAGCTGCTGGCGAGGATGCAACTAAGCCATGTTGGTGTTGGCAGAAATATAATACTGTACAGCTGTCACACACCTACTATCAACTAATACTAGGTCCTGCTGGCACCCCCATTACTCAATACCACAAAGACCACAATTCCGCACCGACTTCTTGAGGTCTGGCACCTCAAAACAGTGAGTCTCCATTGGAACCTGTGATTTTTTTTCTACTTTTGACAAAATACCAATGTGTACATTTTCAAATGTTCCAATTCAGCAACTAAAAAGCAGAGTTCCTCTTGAAATGTTCTGAAGGGCAGAGATGACATTTCGCAAATAAATGAGAAATGTTACACTTTCACCCAAGCAACAAGAAACGTTTTGTCTTTCAAGAGCAAATTTGTGAACACAATAACTTACCATTGTAGCTATAACCTCTACTATGTTATTGTTTGGTGCTTGTCAAATTAGGATATTTTTCAGGCCAAAACTAAGTTTCAATACTCATTATGCAAACTCACTCGAGGTGATTTTCTTTTCCCCGTTTTGGCAGAACACGTCAGTAGGCTACTTTTCTCGTTTCATTCCACACGCTTTACTGCAAGAGCTCACATTGTTTCTATGCAATGCAGACACTAAAAGCAAGAGCTCACATTCCGTCACTATTTATTTGTTAAGGTCACGATATTACGTCAAATGTGACACTATGTGGCTAGCCGCCATGTATATGCTGTAAAATCACGCCCAAAAGATTAATCCAGCCATTAACGTAAAAAAAAATGCAGAGCAAAAAAGAAAAACGACGCTGGAATTTACAACTAGACTATGTACAGGGTACACACAAAAAGGTCCAGATGCCTATGTGCACCTATAGGCTAGTGCTAGAAAACCCATATCATATTGGCGGCACACCGATCCAACACGACATAGCCTTAAATGGCACTATGAGGGAATACACATTAAATAGGTTCTGTATCATTTTGCTGGCCATTTAATTGCGTCAGTGATCGCAATGTCAATGGTGTTTCGTGAGTGAAAGCAGGAAAAGGTCCACATGGAGATATTGCAGACAGATTTCCTAGACGATAGCAACACTAGCCTACTTAATGCGGTTTATTGATTGTAAGTGTGCGTTTAACGTAACTTGCCGAAACAAAACATTTACAGCCAAAAAAAAAAAGTTTATAAGGCCAAGTCATATTTTTGGAGGGCGCACCGCCATAGTCGCCTAACGTTACAGCATAGGTCTGCAGTACAGGGCCGTGTAGCTACGAATGAGAAACCAATGGGCGTTATGCACATTCTTTTAAAAACGTAACACAAATGTAACGAACAACAAAAATCTCCTTATACGGTCGAATGCATGTGCAAAAGAACACACTTTGAGCACAGTGTCTCGTTTCTAAAGACAAGTCTCCTTCATTTACCTTTTGTTTGCAGTTCCGCGTCCAAAGTAAGCTACCGAAAACAAGTATGTGCGGTTTACAGTCCTCTGTGACACGATCCCGGCATCTTTGACTTCAATATGAAATGGCCAAACAAGGTTTCTCCGAATAAACCGAATATTGGGCAACGTCGAATCCGACCTGCTTGCATTAAAACAAATAACAATACAACTTTTTTAAACCTCCTAGTTTGCTCCTTCCACTACACGAGTAGGCTACGTCTGGCCCTCACACGAAACTGGGCGGGTAGCTATAGCCTACTGCAGAAGGAAGCTCATTAGACCACTTACCTAGATAGCTAGAAAGCGAAGTAGGGCGGCCAGTCGGTTCGGCGATTTTCATTCGTTTTCTCTACTCTGTGCTAAAGGAATGATTTTAATTGTGTTTCTGTTACGCTGGATGTACATAGAATGCACACGACAGAAACATGACATTAACCCGGGCTTTAGTGTGTTGAAGGCAGACCGGCTGCTTCTATCATAACTAGTCGAGCTGACAAATGGGCGTCACGAGTCTCATAGAAAAGACTGCCTAAAATAGAGACAATACCTCGTCGAACGTGGACAATTTAGTCGCCTGTTTCTAGTATACATTTTCTCAAGAATTATACAATGATGTTCCTTGTATAATGTAGGACAAGAAAAATTACATTCAAGTATTTGCTTGTTGTATTTACAAAAAATATTTTCTACAGGCTATTATAAATGGCTTAAAAATAAGTCTCAAAGTCTTAAACGAGTGTAATCGTAGTAGCCACTGACGACCCCGTGTAATAATTAGCCATGATTATTTAAGGGGGGGACACAATTATAATATTGGCCATTATTTATACACAGAAGGTCTCAGAGACTAGTTTTGCAGGAAGCCCAACGCGGCGTTTAAATAGGCTCTATAAATACACCCGGAATATGATGAAAAATACGTCAGTGAAAAGCAAGGTCCTGATTTGTCGATCTCATGCCAGTTATATTTTTGTTACACAAGGGGCGAGATCAAATAGCTGCGTGTACTTCCGGAATGTAACAAGCTACTAAAGCCAAGAACTGGTGATGAAAGAATTGTTTGCGCCAGCCTGGGTGGTGCCTTTGTGGGTTCTATGTTGAAAGTAGTCCGTAATTTTGAACAGAAAGTGAGATAGACTAGTAGACCGCAGTATTTCTATCACTGCCCTGGAATATGCACTTCGGCCGTTTGCATTCACCGACGACGTCTTTCCCTCTGAGTTTCGTGCTGACGTCACCTTTGACGCCATTCATCCCGATAAAGAAAGTTCAGCAACCTTGAACCCTGTAGTTCTGAAGGTCCACAAACAAGCATGCCAAGTTAATTTAGTATGACAATTTTGAAGGATTGTCATTCAAATTCGGCATCATGTAATTGTTTATAGGTATAGTTACAATTAACAATTGTAACAAAAATATATATATCAATATGTCTCAGTCCATTTATACAGTAGATGTTCACGCTGTGATATATTAACAGTGCATGTGCCACTTTAACTTTTGTGTTTTAACTTCATATTATGTATGCACCCTGTGTCCACAGGGTCATACATGACCCACCCTCACAAGACCCCTTGTGATAAAGCTTCTTCATTGAATTTTTATACCCTAAATCTATTTTTTATGTAGAAACAATCTGTCATTCATAGGGTTCTAAAGTTCCGGGAAACTTTCTGAGTCATTTTGAGGTTATTTTGGGAATTTATACTGTTAACAATATTTTTCATAAATTTCATAAAATAAGTATGTCTGGTTTTTTATGTATTGGCCATATTTGATGGGTCACTGCAAATATGGGTCACTGCACTTCTTCATTGAATTTTTATACCCTAAATCTATTTTTTATGTAGAAACAATCTGTCATTCATAGGGTTCTAAAGTTCCGGGAAACTTTCTGAGTCATTTTGAGGTAATTTTGGAAATTCTGAAGTAATTTTGGGAATTTATACTGTTAACAATATTTTTCATAGATTTCATAAAATAAGTATGTCTGGTTTTTTATGTATTGGCCATATTTTATTGGTCACTGCAAATATGGGTCACTGCACTTCTCCATTGAATTTTTATACCCTAAATCTATTTTTTATGTAGAAACAATCTGTCATTCATATGGGTTGTAAAGTTCCGGGAAACCTTCTGAGTCATTTTGAGGTAACTTTGGAAATTCTGAAGTAATTTTGGGAATTTATACTGTTAACAATATTTTTCATAAATTTCATAAAATAAGTATGTATGGTTTTTTATGTATTGGCCATATTTGATGGGTCACTGCAAATACTTTGCACACATTGTTAGGGAGAAAACCATGGGTTTTAAGAAATGTCAACAAACATGACGTTGGTTTACCACAATATGAACACATTTATTTGTATGTTTTTTTCAAATGCAGTTTGTTTAACAAAAAAACATATTATATAAGGAAGCATAAATACAAAAAATGACTTTAGTCATTTCCTTTTATATAAGACAGCAAATTAGATATGCCTATGGTTTAGGAATAACTTAATCCTTTAACTAATATAAGGTTAAACAAAATATTTTAACTTGACTTGCTTGACCTTGGATAATTATTAATCTGGGCCACAGCTAGCTTCATCTTCAGAAAGAGATTCTGAAGAATCTGGACAATCCTCCACAGATGCAATTTGTGTGGTGTCTTCTTTGATGGGAGAGATGCGTTTCAAGTTTTACCAATAGCCACCAGTTTGTCAACCTTTTCATTTGTCAGCCTGTTGCACACTCTGCTGTATGTTCCACCAAACAGGGACCAGTTCCGCTCTGATTCAGCTGATATCTGGAGACATTGCTTCATACTTACAGTCTTTTCAACCAGGTTACTGCGTTTATGTGTTAGGCTGCCTACCAGATGGCATCAGGACTCCACAGCTCTTCATTACTGGAAAGTTTAGCCAAATTTATAAGAACTTTCCCCTGATCTAGATTAAGGTGCTGTGCAATGGCAGTGATGGTACAATATGCCACAGAAACCTGCTCTCCAGAAAGGACCTGGTCCTGTTCAGCACATTTTACTTGTTTATTGTTTTCTTCAACTTTCTGTGTTTTATTAGGTTTGTTTAACCTTCCTATTATGTTAGGGTCTATATGACCTGGAATTGCTTTGTTTTTGTATGATTTCAGATTGGTGATTGTCTTCATCAAATGCCTTTAAAACATCCTAGAGAATTAGGAAATACATGTAAAAAAAGATGTTTGGAACATTTTAAATATATTGACCTGTAACATCACCTTAAAGGCATACAGAACTTTGTTAGAACATAATATTGTATAGCTACCTGGCCCCGATATGAGCCATGAGTAATATTCACGCTCATCTTCATGACTTCCTCCAGTGGTCAGCAACTGGCCAACGGAGAATGGTGTTTTTTTCTCTCTCCATTCACTCCCAGGTCTCAAAAGCACACTTTTAGGACATAAACGAATGCAAACAACGTGGATTATGCCGATATATAAAATTACAACATCCAGAACCGAACGTTTGAAACCTTTGAAACAAATTTTGATTGATTTGATTTTGAAGAACTATTTTCTGAGGACTAGCAACTGTTGCTAACTTCTTTGCCGTTCGGTTTGTTTACTAACGCACGCTTCAGGAAGTGAGTGGGATTGTTACAGGTGTGAGAACGAAACAAGGATGTTAATAAGCTAACGACCGGATCTTCTTCCAAACCTTTGTTTGGAAAAAGTGTAAAATATCATGAATGAAGCTTTTTATCTTTTCAAACGCTCACTCTTCTGGATATCATGATTTTATATATCAACATAATCCATGTTGTTTGCATTCGGTTATGTGCTAAATGTCTGCTTTTGAGACCTGTATCGCCATGCAATGGGAGTGAATGGAGAGAGAAAAAACGTCATTCTCCGTTGGCCAGTTGCTGACCACTGGAGCAAGTCATGAAGATGAGCGTGAATATTACGACTTATATCGGGGCCAGGTAGCTATACAATATTATGTTCTAACAAAGTTTAGTATGCCTTTAACACAAATGGCATGAGATTGAAAATTCCTAAAATTACAGGAAGTTACCTGGAAAATTCACACCTTTTGCAACCCTAGTCTTTCATAAATGAATCAGTGAATGACTGTGCTTTGCTACTTCACAGTCCAGACAGACCATATTTATTACTTCCACTCCAGGAAGTCATCGAATTTCATGCTGAAAAAAATTTAATTGAGTGGGTTTTCTCTACTGTTCCCTTATGGAAATGAAATATACTGCAGTATATTTTAAATATATTGTGAAGATTGATATGTTTACAATATACTGCAGCATATTCTTTTTTCATAGGGGTTAAACTCAGAAAAGGGTCATTTTAGACCCGAGGGTAACATGGTTAAGTCTGAGGATGATGCAGAATTACAGGAAAGAGTAGAGATGCATTGTTCTACTCTAGGACATGCTACTCAACAGTTTAATAGAGTGCACAGACTTTATACTTTTCTAGTATATCCTTTTTTTTCTGCAAGGATGCGTTTGAACTCAACGATAAAAGAGTCTTTTTGTCAATATTTCTGATTAAATTTAAAGTGTAAAAGGGCACCTTTTAGTACAGGACATGTAGTATGTGAAAAAGAGGGCGTGGAGCCTCAAAAACACCACTCGTCAAGAGCAGCTTCTGTTTCCTCTGTCACTATCCTTCTGGAACTTTCTGCAGCATTGGACAATGCAGGCCAGGGGGGTGAGGGGGGGGGGGGGGGGGTATTTGCTGCTTTGTTTCAACCAGTTATTCTGAATTCATTCCAAACATAAACATGTAGAAACAGCTGGTTCGACAATTGACTCATTCCTATATCAGGTCAAAGGATGAAGTTCTTACGACTGCATACTTGTAACTTACAAGTATACATGCGGTCTGCAGCTGTAGCTAATGCCTGTACAAAAACAGTAACATAAAAACAAACAATTAGGTGAATTAAATATCTAAGAACAGAAGTTGTTGTGAAATCCTAAAACTGTTCGGCCCTTGTTATAGACCTCTGCAGTAGTCCTGTGTCAAGAAATGGCAGCTCAGTTTCTCGGTTTTATCTAATGTATTATTTTCCAAACTTTACAACCACGTGCAGTGTTTTTGCAAAGCCACAGACAGTCTGAACTTGTGGATGATCTGACTCTTCATGCTCTCTGCCTGGGCATGTTATGGGTGTAAAAGGCATGTGTTTGATGTAAAGATCCATTAACCCACACAAATTCTATAGTTTAAATATGCATGCAAAAACACATATTTTTATTTTTTGTATCCGATGTCCTGAATTGGGTCTTGCACACAATGCCTGCCTGACACAGTAAATGGACTAATTTATCTCTATACAGCATGTAATTTATAATGCGTAATAGATGTATCCGCCTTAAAGGCTTGGAATTAATATGAATTAACCCTAAGACATTTTTGACATCTAACAGACGTAATTCAGTTGTGTGTTTGTACACACTCAAATGCAAGCCAGTTTAATCTATTTGTACCATATGGTTCCAGGATGTTATCATAATTAATTTACACTCTCAGAAATAAAGGTACAGTGTAGGTACATTTTTCTTCTTTAAGGAACACATTTCCCAAATGTACACTGAAAGTAACATAATGTTCTATTTAGGTACTCATAAGTTCCTTTTCAAGCCGAAAAGGTACAAGTTAATTTGGCATTGCTGGCTAGGGGTGCAGTATTATGTACCTTTAGGGTGACAAGCATTAGTATCTTTTTAGGTAGTTTTTGTACATTTTTTTCCCAAGAGGGTATGGTTTGTAACAGCTTATAGGGCCATTAGGACTAAAGAGAATAAAGACACACCAGGGAGGGAAGTAGCCGATCACAATGTGTGAGATGGGGGACTATCACGCCAATTTGCATTTTGAGTAAAGGGGGCAGATGCTGCATTGGATGAGGGCACAGATCAAATATAAGGTACTATAAGAATGGAAGACAAAAATGGATTTGAGGGTCACATCAGCTTGATCTGTTTGATTCAGTTCAATCGGTCCGAGGGACCCAGGGATCTTGACGCTGTGAGACAAGTGGATATATTGTGTGTTGGTCTGTGTTGTGTGTTGGTCTGCTTCTGGTTAATGCAGTAGAGTTTCCTTTTTTGCAAGATTTGCACAGACTCCTATCTCTTCCTCACAAACTGATGTGAAGGGAGAGAATGCAACTGTGTGGAACAATTCACACTTTTTTTGGAATTTGTTTTTGACAATTCTAAATCACTGTTCTAGAGCTCCATTGCTTTCAATTACTGGTAGTGATCGTTGCATTCGAATGTTCAGTTAAGAACACTCTAATAACATATTTGTGATCTTACACCTTAAAGGGTGAAGAGAAGGAGGTTTCCTACCAAGCGAGTGTGGATTTTTAAGAGAACTGGTTGAAAGGACAATGGGTTGAGACCAATGGTCCATCAAAAAGCACAATTTCAGCCTGCTCAGTTCCAAGCTCACGGGCAGGAGACCAGTGAAATCGAAAATGAAATGTTTTTTTGAGATGAGTTTCGTTATTTATAACATTTTTTGGACAGCTGAGTTACAAACCTGAATTGTGTGTCTTTTTTTTTAAAAAGTAAAAAAAAATTTAAAAAATAGATTTTTGCTGCTTTTGTTACTGGGCTTTTGTCAAGCTGGATAGCCATTTATGTATTGTGCTATATTTAATTTTGGGTTACATTAATGGATTTGCCTGTATAACTATGGTTTTGGGGGAGGGGGGTTATTGGTTTAGAAGCACATTATTTTCATATGCTGAACTAACTTTGAGGGATGTATTGAATTGGTTTGTTTGCAGTTTGCAGTTTGCGGTGTAGGCACAGGGGAAACTTCATTAAGTGTGTGGAATTGGCAGTGGGTTGTTCTGTGTGTGGTTTCATGATATTTATATTTGTTTTGTTTTCTGAGGGTGTATACCTATATACAGTACCATCCACTATTATTGGCACCTCTTGTTAAAGATGAGTGAAAAGGGTTATAAAAAAAATTCACCGTTTGGTGAATTAGCTTAATCTCACACTGAAAAAATGAGAAAAATCCAACCTTTAATTTAAGTAAATTTATTATGAGAAAAAAAAAACCCTCATCAAGAAATAATTATTTTTAACAAAACCATGTGTACCACAATTATTGGCACCCCTGCATTTATATATAGATTAAAGTAATAATTTTTTATATTTTGTCAGATATCCTTTGCATACTGTTACTTCCTGAAGTCTGTGACCCATCAACATCAAAAGACTCTTGGTATCTTATTTTCTGGTACTCTTACAAGTGATACTATAACGTCTCTGCATTTGAATAGATCTCTATGGAAATTGGGGGGTGGGACTAGATTTCGCTGTAAATTATGCTGGAAGGGATTCTTTTTTCTCATAATAAATTTAATTCAATTAAAGATTGGATTTTTCAAATTTTTTCAGTGTGAGATTAAGCTAATTCATCAAACGATTAATTTTTTATAACCCTTTTTACTCATCTTTACCAGGGGTGCCAATAATAGTGGAGGGCACTGTATATATACACAGTTGCACTCAAAATTATTCAACCCCCTTCACTTTTTGCACACTTTATTGTGTTGTAGATTTAATTTTAAATGGATAAAATTGCCATTTTTGCCCATCAATCCACACTCAATAACCCATAATGACAAAGTGAAAACATGTTTTTAGAAATTTTTGCAAATGTATTAAAAATCAAAAATCTGAAATTTCTCATGTGCATAAGTATTCAAACCCTTTGCTTTAATGTAGAATAAAGTAATCATTTTTAATATTTGGTCGCATATCCTTTGCATGCTGTTACTTCCTGAAGTCTGTGACCCATCAACATCAAAAGACTATCGATATCTTATTTTCAGGTACTGTTACAAGCGATACTATAACCTCTCTGCATTTGAATGGATCTCTATGGGAATTGGGGGGTGAGACTAGATTCAGCTGTAAATTATGTTGGTACAGTATGGAACGCATGACTGGCGAAATGGCTGTAAGTCATCATGGGTCTAAGCTATCAAACGAGCCCCAAACCATCACTCTACGGCCAGATATGGAGTAGATATGGATGGATCACTTTAAGGGTTTCTTCTCCTGACTTTTTTCCTCATTGAGTACCAGAAAATAAGATATCAAGAGTCTTTTGATATTGTTGGGTCACAGACATCAGGAAGTCATGGCATGCAAAGGATATGCAACTGTCATGGTTTATGACCCCTTTTCCCTTGCGGTCGTGTTCCTCGGTCGCCACACGTGGGCGCTGCTCCGTTGGTGGAGTTTTGGCTCCGTCCCTTCTTTTCACAGAGTAAGTAATCAGCGTTCACAGCTGGGATGTAATGCCGGTGAGCTATTTAAGCCCATGTTCCTTTTGTTCTGGGCTTCAATATTAATTGTTAATTGTTGATTGTTTGTTCTGTGGTGTATTTTCTGGTATTATTTGTGCTGTTTTGTGTGCGGTTTATTTTGCCCTTTTAGAGTTTTAATCGTATGATTGGATCTAGGTTTTAAGGAGACCGTTTTGCTCCGTTGTGCTTTTATTGGAGTTTTGCGGTACTTGTAGGGATGGGACGCTCGATACTCACGTGTCGACACTGCGTCGAGTATCCATAACACTCATGTTTCGAAGTACTGCTCCGACGCTTGCTTCAAGTCACGTGATCACAGCAACCGAAGCTTCGTTACGTCATAGTGACGCCATCATTTTAAACCTGCTCAACCAATACCTGTTGATGCGTCAAATACGGCAGATCTGGGATCAGTGGTTATTTCACTCACATATGAACCTCCATTCAGGTGTATGTGGAAAAAAATGCGACACCTGTGCGTTTGTGCAAAACCTCTGATTCCAGATCAGCTCCTTCCTTTCCCACCCACGAACTTCCAAAATGTATAAAAATGGTTCAAACGACCCACAAATTCGAGGGTTTTTGTCGGAGGAGAGAGACATTTGAGAGTGCGTTTGTGATTTTGTAGCGAAGTAAAGATAATGGAAAGTTCACGTAAGAGGTCTTTTGTATGGGATCATTTCCAGAAAGAGACCCCATCGAAGGTGCGGTGCATGATTTGCGACCGACATCTGTCTTATTCAAATAACACTTCGTCAATGCTTCGCCACTTGCGGTCAACGCATCCCGATACTAAAGCAGCACCATCTAATACTGCTGTAACTCAAACTGGACCATCTAAGCGAAGTATAATAGAGCACCAAATATAATATTGAACATGTTGTGTTGTGTATTTTATCCAAACACTAACTCTCAAACAAAATTAATAAAATGCCATCCCAAACACAATTCCTTCTTTAATGATGCGGAAGTACAAAAGCACAGTCATGCTCATGAAACACAAAACACTTTTATATTTCACTTCAATAATGATAATCGTCATCTCCTTATCATTATGATGTTTTTTAGTTGTACACTTTTTATGAATAGACTCAGAGAGGGCTTTGAGAATACATGGCAGTAGTATTCATATTTTAAAACTAAATATTACAGTCAGGTAGGCTAATGTTTCACTAATTTCTATTTATCACTGCTGTGAAAAGTAATGACAGGTATATTTTATGACCAGGAGATGTCACTAGAGAGGCGGGTGTCAAATGCTTCATGATACCGACACTTTGACCAAAGCAATTGCTTCAACTGTGTCATTGCTTCGGAAAGCTTCGCTCTGCCCATCACTAGGTACTTGCCTTGGTGATTTGAGCTTGCAGGTTGAATTCCTGTTTGGTGTGCTCATTTCAGTCTCCGCTTTCTGGTCTGTCCTTTGTTTGTCGTCCTACCTAGATCCATTGCCCCTTACTAAGAGACAGGGCGTTTGTATCATACTAACTTTAGGGTTTTAATTATTCTTTGAGGCAGGTTGGTTATTTTCGATTAAGTTTGCGTTGGTCTTTTGTTATAGCTGTTCCTGTTCGTCCTTTTCACCTGCGGGACGATTTTGTTCGGAACTGTAGTTCTGTTCGTTCTCCGGGTGTGTCCCTCCTTATATGGAGCTTGGACGATGCTATGGACATGTTTGCGTTTGACTGCGAGCCCTCGATGGTAGCCTTGGAACTTTAGATCCCCGTTCCTTTTGCCCCTTGGTATACTAATTCCTATTCGTTTTCAGTGTTTGTTGGTTGTGTGTGTTTTATGTGTACCTTTTATGCTACTCGCCTGTTCTCATGCGTCTCGTTGCCGAGACAGGGCGTTTGTTGTTTCTGGCTCTTTCTTCTGTCACTTTGTTCGTAGAAGTAGGGGAATCTTGTGCTCTGTTCCATTGGCCTTATTTGGTTTTCTTGTTGAAAGCTTGGCATTTGCACTTCTACTCATTAGTGTGTGACAGTGAGCCATTCTGTAGCTTTGGTACGTGTGTTCTTGTCTTGTCTCCTCCCTTAACTGCGGGGTTTCCCACCTTAGTGGCCTTAGGGCTTAAAGAATCCCCTTGCTGCGTTTGGCTCCTCCCACCTCACATGTCACGTCCCCATTACATGCAACCAAATATTAAAAATGATTACTTTATTCTACATTATATTAAACTGTCCAATATTTGCTTACCCTTGGGGGGGGGGGGGGGACTATGTATAAAAGGTTCTATAATTTCTAAATGGTTCATCTGATATGGATGAAAATACCCTCAAATTAAAGCTGACAGTCTGCACTTCAACCTCCTTATCATTGTATCCTTTCAAACTCAAAGTGCTAGAGTACAGGATCAAAATAACGAGATAATCAATGTTATTCACTTCACCTGTCAGTGGTTTTAATGTTGTGGCTGATCGGTGTATATATATTAGTATATATTAGAAAACTCAAGAATTATTGACAAAATGTTTGTATAAAATTAATAAAATAAATACACACAATGATTCAAATTTTCTGCTAAAACTTTTGGGGAAACTACTTTCACCCTAATACATTTTTAAAAATAAAAAAACAGTATTTTTGAGTAATAGTATTTTTATAGTAGTATTTTTCTCTAAAACATAGGGGTCAGAATTATTGGCACCCCTAAATAATATTTAAAATAAAACCAAAGTGGTGATTTTTTTTTTATTGATCTAAGTCTCCAGAAATAGAGGTGGTTTAAACTATGCCTTGTTAACCCATTGTAAAGATGCAATGATAACTGAATATCAGTGTTCAAGTAACAACCAAAGCACATTCAGCAGGACAGCTCTGTTAAAATGGCCAGATCACGGTCACAAAACACTGCATTGCATGAATTGCACACCATAGTCATTTTCAGCCACTAGAGGGGAGTGTCTGTTTAGATTTCTTTGCAAGTAGCATTTCTAAAAAAATGCACTCACAAGTATGAGGTAGCCACATTCTTCTCTTTTTTAACTAAATTAATTTATTTATAAATCCCTGATACCAAATGTGCACAGCGCTGCAGCATTGCCCAAGCAGTGTAGATCTGTAGTCTTAATGTATAGCAGGAGAGAGGGGAAAGCCCTTTTGTCAGGCCTAATGTCAGGGTGCATCCCAATATTTTTCACTCCCCACCTCCTTTCCTCCACTCCCTCACTTCCTTTCCTCTCCTACCCAGAAGTATGCAAAACTGCCTGAACATTTGGAATAAAAGTATTTACATGTACAGTATACAATGCACCTGATATTGCGGTTTGCGTCGAGACATTAATGAATATGTAACCATTAATTTGTAATTAAGATGTAATCAGCAACATTAGATTAAAACACAAAGATCTGTTTCCGGGGCACGGAGGAGAGGAGGTGGTAGTGGAGGAAATGAGGGTGCATTTTGGGACGCACCCATTCTCTCCTAGAATGATCTGCTTGGCTGGGGGTCATAGATAAAGCAATTGAAAATTAGCTTCAGTGCACTGCAAAATAAATTTTACCCAGGATGAGCTCTTTCAAACAGCCATTTTGAGAAGAATGTAGATTTGCATCAAGAATCAGTTAAGAGCTTAATTTATAAAATATATGGGCATGAAACTTTTCACGATAACCAGAACAATCTCACAAAAAAATGAAATAAAAATGAAAGCTTTAACCAAAGTCAATCTTTTATGTTGTCGATTCCATTTTTAACATGAGGTCTTTCAGTGATTCAGTGAATTTTGCGGTGCACGGAAACACTGAGAAGATGTAAGCGCCTTATGAAGGTCATACTCCTTGGCCTGGAGAAGGTCCTGCTGCAGGGTCCCACTGCTCTCCATCTCAAAAGTGTGTGGGCGGGTGCACGAATCACTCTTTTCCGGCAGCACACGCTGAGGGCTGCAGCTGGACAATGCTATGGTGCCCTCTGCTGCCTGGAAGGGGAAATGCATAGAACATAGAGTTGCGAGCCATAATGAAAATATAACCATTGACCAGCTCTGCTCAGGAATGGGGATCATTTGGAACTCTGAGACTTTCTTGCCTTTGAAAAAGAAGTCAAAATACACCATTTCTAAATCTAATCATTTATTGAAATTGAGATGAAAACTGCAAGAGCATGCACTTTCTATGTTGGCTTTCTGAAAGATGCAGCATAATAACCAGTATACAGCCGACAACTAGTAGCAAAAAAATTGTGAATGCGATAAGGATTGTAACCTATGTATGTTCATTACAGGGAACAATAAGCTATTGCACAAGAAAAGCTGTCTGAGGGATACATTGGGAATTGAATGGAAGCCAGCGTCATAAGACATGGCATCAGTGAGGGAACACTCAAAGGAAACGGCAGTCTGCTCTTGTGAAGGCAGCTTCAGGCTATCCAGCTAACTACTAATAGAGTAATTTGACGTACCACCGTTTTGGTTTCATTAAGCCGCTTCCTCTGAAACAAGGCTCCCAACTTGCTTTGCTTTTGGATGGACTCAACACAGTTATAGGCGCAGTCCTAGCTTTTTTATCAATGGAAAAAGTGAGGTTTTAAGGTTTCAGTTTAATGCTCACTTTTTTTTTTTGCACCAGTGATGATAACAAATGGAATCTATGCCTCTTATAATTGAGTTGGAAAGGGTTCATCGTTTGCCTGACCAGTCAGTCCGTAACTCTGGGGTTTGCCTTTGGCTTGCTCTTGTGGGGAGTTTAGGCTGGGTTTTGCTGTTTTGCTGTCAAGTGCATTGTGACAACTTGTTGTGAAATGCGCTATATAAATAAATATTGATTGATTGATTGATTGATTGTATGTCTGAGGCTCTACTGCAGGGATGCTCAAATCAGGCCCTCTGGGTCAGCAGTACTGCTGGTTCTCTTCTGCCTGATAGTACACAGTCCAATGATGTCACTGATTAGCCAGAGATTACTCACCTGCTGCGTCAGGTTTAAATCAGTCCCTGATTAGAGGAATTAAAACCAGCAGTACCACTAGCCCCAATGACCAGATTTGAGTGTCCCTGCTCTACTGTATTTAGAGAGCTCTGATTTATGCGAGACATTCCTGATCTGATTGGCTATACCTTTGTGAGGTCTGAGAGGATGTATCCATGCCCACATTTGTGCTCATATCACTGGGGTACCTCCAGTAGGACAGCCTGGTGCCTCGCAGACGGAACCGGTGCCGTTGCCACGCCCCAAAGCCGCCCAGTCTCAAACGCGGATGGAAGGGGGAGGAGTGAAAGGAGGAGTTTAAGTCCCTAAGGCAAATCCTTCTGCATCGTACCAGATAACTGAGTACAGTACATACTTCATATTTTTAAATGTCTTTTATGTCATGTTATGTACATCCCAGCTGACATTTTTGATGTCCAAAATGTCCACTTAACAAGTGTTCCCTGATGTTCTCCATACACTGACAGACAATGGTATACATGCACGCAGTTCAGGCTCACCGGGATGCCACTGGTGTTGGACATGGCCGTGCTCCCACACTCTGACACTAATTAAAGTACTCTGCAAGTCCTCTGAAGGTCTCTTTCCCTCAAACTATGCAGTGGGCTGTCATAAGTACTACCAACCATCAATGAAGCATTAGAAAGTTTACTTCAGTGCACTTTTACCCAGGATGAGCTCTTTCAAACCTCAGCCATTTTGAGAGGAATGTAATTTTGCATCCAGAATCAGAACTTAATTCATAAAAGATGTGGGCATTAAACCTTTCAAGATAACTGGAACAATCTCACAACAACAAAAACAATTCAAGCACTTTCACCATACTCCGACAGAATTCTATCATTGTCGACAGCTTTTATGTTGTCAGTTCTATTTTTAACACTTGAGGTCTTGTAGAGCTGAAAGCTGGACAAGGATGAGAGAGGAGAGGCATTTAGACAGCCAATCAAGGGGTTAGTGGAGCCATACTTCTGTCAGACTAAGCTGGAACCAATGCATTTCAGGCCCATTACAAAACCAGTGATGTCTAAGGGATATGAAGGCCATTGATGGGCTTTTACTGAAGAATGGCATTGTTTTACAATTTGAGCAAGCAGAAACATGTATTTTAGCGGGATGATCTCAGGATAGAACAGCCATAAATACTTGGTTAGTACTTGGATGGGAGAATGCTTGGGAAAACTAAATTGCTGCTGGAGGTGAGTTTGGGAACAATCCTCTGCTCTGAAGTTCTATTACAGATACTACTACGGACATATTAAAGACATACAGAGGCAAGTTATAGATTTACTACAGCTGTGAGCACACAGTAAATATGGGCATACTGCAGATATAAGTGTGACGGGTACACAGGTATACTACAGATATGAGTGTGAGATGTATCCAGGTATACTACAGATATGAGTGTGCGGTGTATACAGGTATACTACAGATATGAGTGTGAGATGTATCCAGGTAAACTACAGATATGAGTGTGCGGTGTATACAGGTATACTACAGGTGGGAGTGTGAGGTGTGTATACAAGTATACTACAGATATGAGTGTGAGATGTATCCAGGTATACTACAGATATGAGTGTGAGATGTATCCAGGTAAACTACAGATATGAGTGTGCGGTGTATACAGGTATACTACAGATATGAGTGTGAGATGTATCCAGGTAAACTACAGATATGAGTGTGCGGTGTATACAGGTATACTACAGGTGGGAGTGTGAGGTGTGTCTACAAGTATACTACAGGTGGGAGTGTGAGGTGTATACAGGTATACTACAGGTGGGAGTGTGAGGTATACACAGGTATAGTACCTATGTGTGTGTGAAGTGTATACAGGTATACTACAGGTGGGAGTGTGAGGTGTATACATGTATACCACAGAAGTGTTTGAAGTATATACAGGTATCCTACACATGTTTGAGGTAAATACTGTACATGTATACTACAGATGTGACTGAGGTATATACAGGTATATACACCCAATTGCGTGACCCAGGGAATGGGAGGGTTCAGACTGATAGGGTTGCGTGTGCATTGCGCATTGCTATCTCACGACCCCTGCTGGTCAATCGGGTGCCGTAGATTGCAGTCAAAGATTTTCAGAAAATTTAATTTTCATGGATGTCTACACTCTCCCGAATCAGCAGTGGAGTTCGCGCAATGTACGCGGCCGCGGTTGCAGACGATGGCCGTTCCAAACTGGGTTGGGAATGGGATATGCTCAGCCCCACGTCTGCCACCAAATTAATGAAAAAAAGTAACTGAGACAGCGCGGTGGTGGCAATTCAGGTAAGTGATTAGGCGGGAGTGTCCATCAAAGGTCCCACGAATCACAAGGCCTCATCTAAAAAAGCTGAATACAAAGGCACTAAAATGATTTGTGTTCATTTTTAATGAGATCGAATTAAAAAAGTAGCCATCAAGTAAGCAAACTTTAAGTGTTTGTTTTTCGCTTCAAAGTCAAGGATTATAATATTTTAACTCAAATAAATAAATAAATCAGTCAGCAACCAACAATGGGCCTCATTCACCAATCACTCTACGAACAAATTTGTTTTTAAGACTTTCTTTAAAACATTTTTACAAACATTTCGGGATTAACTGATGTTTGCGTTCTGAGCTTTTGTTCAACCCAAGAAAACACCCTAAATAAGAAAACATTGGTGAAGGCCAGAATGTTCATTAAAATGTTTTATAGAAAGTATTAAGAATACATTTGTTCATAAAATGGTTGGTGAATGAGGCCCAATGTTCTCCTCCAATGTTCTCCTTCTCATCATTCCATGTCATTTCACACAAAAAAGTGAATTTGGACAGCCACCATTTCAGATTTTTCTGAAATAGTTCCTGTAATTAGAAACATGAGATAAGCATTCATGTAACATAATTTTGTAGAAATATAATTTGATCTGTGACAAATCAAGCTAATTGAGGAATCCAAATTCAACATTTTATTTTGGTACGGTTCACATAATATTGTGTAAATAAAGTGTACCCAACTGCATCCCGATAATGATTAAGACATGAGGACTCCAAATTAATTGTCAAAATTCACCCACAGACCCCCCCAAACCCCACCCCAATCCCACCAGAACAAACAGCAGTTCTCTATGTTTGATCAGTTGCATGGAGCTATGGCTTGGAGTACTGCCTCATACTATCTATGTATTCCCAGTATGGTGTTGGTTATTTTCCTCTCTACTCTGTATCAATTATTGTCATTGAAGTTGTTTATTTTATGATCCATAATACGTTCGCGTATTTGCGTGAGGCATGTTTCGGTCCTAAGCTAAAATAAGAGTTTACCTGGAAGCCTGCCCACATGGCCTGGCCATGTCAATCAAATGAGCAGGAACCGCCCATTAATGACGTTTACACCATTTTAGCTGTTTCTGGCTTTAAAAATGGCGGCGGGATGTCAACAGTGTAACATTCAAAACATTAACAAAAAAACACTTTGCGAACGACTTATGAGGTATGAAATACATTCAACGTGTTTATTAGACCACAAGGACACATACAATGTTTTTTGGGGAGAAAATTTGAATGTAAACAAAGAACTAGTTGTTTACAATGAAACTACATAGTATACCTTTAATGAACCAAACCTGTACAGGGGAAAATAACCATCAACATATTCACTGGAAATACATGATATAGTATAGAGAAAAAGTCCTCCGAGCCATATCTATGCTTAGTGCAAACCGTTACGTCAGCAGTTCAAATCCGGCCGCATGACCTTTGACCTCTCTTTCATTCCCTTTCTTCCTGTCTCTCTACACTGTGCTGTCCAATAAAGCTGAAAAACCCTAAAAATAAATAACTAAATAAGCAGTTATAATTCTGCATACTGCACACACAATATGAATGCATCAACAAAGACATCAGCATGTCTTTGTAATGGGGCGTGACGTGTGAAGTGGGAGGAGCCAAACGCAGCAAGGGGAATCATTAAGCCCTTAGGCCACTAAGGCGGGATACCCCGCAGATAAGGGAAGGAGACAAGACAAGGAACACAAACAAACCACAGCTACAGACTGGCTCACTGATACACCTGAGCCAGGAATATAACGCCCAGTCTCGATAACGAGACGCATACGAACAGGCGAGTAGCACAATGGCACAAACACACACAACAAATAAACACAGGAAACTAATACCAATAGGTATAGGAGGAGGCGAAGGAACAGAGATAACGTTCCGAGGCTAACAGGTTAGCAGTCACACACAAACATGTCCACAACATCACCCGGTCTCCTGAAGAGACGAATTGCGCCGAAGGGCGAACAGAACAAAGTTCCGAACCGAATCGCCCACATCTCCTATAACGGAGAAGGAAAGCACAAAAGATGAAAGGACAGCAGCACCGAAATCCATCGGCTAACTGACTACTAAGCAAAAGCCCTGCCTCTCAGACAGGAGAAATGTAACGAGGCGAACAGGAACAGAGACTTAACGTTCCAAGGCTACTTAAATGAGTTCGCAGTCCAATGCAGCAAACATACCTGGGTAAACACCCGATCTCCCATGAGAGAAACATTTTACAGGTGAGCCGACGGAGCACCGTCGTCCCAAAACTTACTAACCAAAGGACACCGCGAACTTACATAAACACACGCCCTAGCCTCTTAGTAAGAGGAAATGTAACGAGGCAAACAGGAACAGTGACTTAACGTTCCATGGCTACTTAAATAAGTTTGCAGTCTAATGCAGCAAACATACCTGGGTAAACACCCGATCTCTATGAGAAACATTTTACAGGTGAGCCAACGGAGCACCGTCGTCCCAAAACTTACTACCCAAAAGACACAGCGAACTTACATAAACACACGCCCTAGCCTCTTAGTAAGGTGAAATGTAACGATAACCCCGACTCACAACAAAGGGGAATGTAACCCATGAGAAGGAGAACAAAACAGGGAATAAACGTACCAAAGCTACTAACTGGCTTAACGTAACCCGGAAATCAGTAGAAGCTAACACGCCAGGTCTCTCTATAAGAAAACCATTAACCGGCGAAAAGGGACAAAGAACAGCTACTCTACACTTCTGAGCTAAGCAACCCAGCCGAAGCGAAACGCCAGATCTCACATGAGACGACATGCACCGAGAGGCGAACAGAACACAGTTCCGACCATCGCCCAAATCTCCATACACGGAGGAAAACGCACACAGGCGAACTAGAGCAGAGATTTTACAGTCCCAAACTTCTACGAGATAATCCACTACAAAGCCAGCAAGAAATAAGCCCTGCCTGAACAAAGAGACGTTAACAAAAGGCGAGTAGCCACAAATGGTACGAGAACTCACAGCCAACAAAAACACCACAGTACGTAACAATAAACAAACAAGTAACAATTAATGTCGAAGCCCCGAATGAAGGGAACGGTAGGCTTATATACATCTCAGGTGACCGCGCAACAGGTGTAAAAGCTTAACCAGAAACTCCCCCAACTCAGCAGGGCGGAGCAAGCAACTACCAAAAGGGCAGCGCCCTCGCGTGGCCACCAAAGAGAACGACCGCAAGGGGAAACAGGGTCAAAACCATGACAGTCTTGTCATCTACTTAGCCATTGAATGCTTTAAGGGCGTGCTCAATTGAAAGTTGAGCAGTGGAACATAGTTTGACAATAAATGCACATATTTGGAAACCTATGTTTACCAATAACCTACAGCTCCGCTGGTTAGTTGGGGGTCGTAGATCAAAAATTGTATGGTGAAACCAAAAGATCACGGACCCAATGAAAAAAATAAGCAAAATAATTTTTCTAAATAATTTTGTTCTATTTTTCTTGGCGTGCCAGTTCAGATTTTCTTGCGATATCAAACCAATCCATTTGCTGGGAATTAGGGAAGGTTTCTAATTGTGAAAGTGATGTGGCGTAATCCAGTCACAGCAGGAAATGTTGTCCACCCTGCTTAATTAGTCACACAGAGTTTGTTTCAGGTGGGATCTAGTAGAGAGAGTGCAGATTAACCTTTTGAAGACCAGGATTATCCCAGGCCGGCTCGGAACGTATCCATGACACTGTGCTCCTTTGTTAGGCCTGGACATACCCTAAAGCGGGGGTGGGCAATTCCCATCCTGGAGGGCCTGTGTGTATGCAAGTTTTTGTTTCCACCAATTACCCAGGCTAAATGAGCTAATTGGCTGTATACACCAACACTGGTTCACTGGTAGATTAGATCACATTAAAACGTTTCATATAGAGACACAGGCACTTGTCATTCATGCACTTATCAAGAAATGCAGCTAAAATGTCAGATGGTGTAGATGTCAGAGCTAATTAAGTAATTAAGGCCAGATGTTGGCCAGAAACAGATACGGCCCTCTGTGCCCACTTCTGCCCCAAAGAGTGAACAAGGCCTTCTGTTGAGAAAGGTCCGCAGTACAGAGACGAACTGGAGTTTGGGGTCACGGAATAGATCCAATAACTCCCCTCTATGCTTTAACCTCCAAGCCTCTTCTCCACACGTACACACACACATACACAAAAACACACACACACACACACGGCTGCTAATCCCTCCTTGATCTCTCTTCCCATAATCCTTTGCCTTTAATCCTATTTTAGGTTTCGGGCCCTTCTATGTGAGCAGCCAGTCAAGGCACATTCTTTGACTTGCACGAGACACAGAAACAAACAAAAGTCCAATTCTGCTTCCACTCGAAATTAATCTGGATAAACTGTTTGTTTGCGGCCTGAACGACACTCATCACAATGGTCTAGTGGGAAGCCAGTGTTGACTCGTTTGTTCTCAGGACAAATGACCAATTTAATATCACTTTGGGGAGACATTCACCTGAAAAGTCCTAATATGTCTAACAATTCTGTGGGAGAGGACAAACAAATCAACAAATGGAACTGAGGAAGCAAGTTGTAAAAAAGGGGGTCTCTTTAGTCATGTCATTTCTGAACAGTACACAAACGTGCCAAAGTGTGCCAAATTTACACCATGTTCTTCCATCCGTGGAATTCAAACCAAGTCATCCACTGACCTATAACAAAACTCTGGATAAAAGAAGGTAGATTGCATGGTAGATGGTCTCAGAAACGGACTTGCAAGATGCTTTGTGGTCTGATAATGGAGCAAAGCAGCATTGCTGTAATCACTGATTTAAAAAATGAAGCTAGAATAATCGGTTGAAACAAAAGCCAACATAAACACCGGCTATTACATTACATTAAATTAATTACACTCATTTAGCGGATTCTTACAAAGCCCCTAAAGTGACATGGTGCATTTCCTTTTCAGATGTGTTTGGTGCGCACGTGAAATTATCTGGTGCTCATGAGAAACTAACCGGTGCTTACAAGAAACTTTTTGGTGCTCACAAGAAACTAACTGGTGCTTACAGGAAACTAACTGGTGCTCATGAGAAACTTTCTTTTTTTTTTTTTTGTTAGTTGCTTTTACTCCAGAAGGTATAAGTGCAGCATCAATAAAGCACTAAATGTAAGTTAACTATGCTTACCGAAACCATAATACAAATCATAAAAAGCCATAAATATCATACAACCTGAATCAATTACATAAAATAGAAGTGCTAGGGGGTAGGAATGGAGAGTGTAATATATATACCGCCCCCCAATGTAAAATTCATTGCTACCCCCTCTCTGATTGGCTCAGGGATACTTGATGACCGTTCAGAATTTTTCCATTTGATGGATTGAGATCGAACTACAGGATCCTCCAAGCATGCAACCTATGTTGCAATTACATTACAACCCATTCCTTTTTGAATGCTGTGTATGTGTTCTGCAATCAATCAATCAACCTATCGACCAACCAATTGATCAATCAATCATATTAACAGGAAGAATTGTGGTCACTCTGTATACGAGAAGGGTTGCTCACTGTCCCTACTGCGATGAACTCTGTTGTGTCTACTAAGTAGACAGAATAATACCAGCGGTTTCTAGTTTATACTGGGTGTCACCGCTGAAGTGATACTTACCCCTCTGTACCTATGGAGAGAAAAGGGAAGATGGTGATTAAAGAATGAAATTCAGTGCTACAGTGTCTGCAGTCCTTAACTTTACTTACCGGTACTTTTACTTTGCTTTACGAAGAACACCACAAACTCCTCTCTCCCTAGATTTCAAGCCTTAGCAAACTGCTACCAGGCCCTAGTTTACGATTAACTTATAAGAAAAATACAGCTTGTTTATCTGGGAAACTGTGCAATCTCACCTCAAATTCCTACTAGAATGTAATGTGTGAAGGGACTCTTTGTCTTCCATGACCTTGTGAAGTTAAATATTCCCTGTACGATACCTGGTTGCTCTAACAAGTCAGAAGCCTGAACAAATGGTTTAATCTGTGATGAGGAGGGAGCCTGTGCTAGATCTCAGGATGGTCAGTTATTCACTCCTGCGACAAATGTGTTTCGTACATTCATAGTATGCGCAAAAAGTGGACGGCACTTTAGAGACAATCCCTTATAGTGGCCGTGTGCAATGTGCTGTTTGCTGAAACATTTGTAGGATCAGGGAGACCAACTGCGATGACTGCCTGTACAGTGGTGGACCAGGGAGAGAATTAAGGTGAAAAATCTACAATACGAACAAGGATGTCCTTAGCAACATTCTGAGGAGTGATTCTGTGGAAGTACTACCACCATCTAAAGGTGTTTTAATTTCTTTTAATTGCTTTTTCATTTCTAGTTGACTGGTTAATTTCCTGCCATGCAACCATAACTGTACTGTAGTCCATACGATGCCCGGTTCACTTAAGCACCTTATTACCAAGATCGGCCTGTCATGGGTGTCTTCTGATGTTCAATAGTCTAATGGAGGCGCTCTTCCCACAATTCTTTGCCCAAAACTGAGAAGTACTCTGTGTTCAAGAGAATTTTTAAATTTGGCATTTCCAATCCCGCACGAATTTGGAATGTCAAACAAAAGTACAAAGCACCCTGTGCTATTAACATTAGAGCTGCTGGCAAGGCCTACTGGTGTGTGTCATGAATATCTCGTTCCATAACACCATTAATTAACTCAGAGCACGAATAGAACCAGCAGGCTTTTAGCTTTGAGCAGATTATTATTTAAACAACAATGATCCTGTGCTGGAATTAAATAATCTGTGCTTCAATATGAAAAGTTAACTAGAAGAAGAAGAACATACATACTGTAACTCCCCTAAGAAGAAGAAGAGCATGTACAGTGTCTTAAGAAAGTTTTCAACCTCTGTTGATTATTTCTCATTTTTCCGTGTTGCAAAATCTAATTAAAACATATTTAAAAGGGATTTTTGTACTCGTATACAAGTAATCTATTATGCCAAAATGAAATAGAGTATTTAGATGTCTTATAAATAAAACTAAAAACCTGAAAAATACTGATAAGTATTCACCCTGTTAGGCGAGACAAAAAACCACTTCTGAGAAAATGGCAGATTTTGTGGTCTGAAAAGACTACAGTTCAGCTCTTTAGCCTGCAAGCAGGAGGGACTGGGAAACTTGTTGCCATTAATGGAGCGAAATACATGCAAATCTGCAAAAGATCTTTAGGGTGAATGTTCCTGGTCCAACAGGATAATAAGTACATCGTAAAAACTACTGAAGAAATGGCTTTTCAGTATTCTGGAATGGCCCAGTCCAAAACCCAGACTTAGACTCCATAGAAAATCTATGGCATGACCAAATTTCTGTATAAGGGAATTTTTCCTTATTATATAGTATTTTTAGAATGGACAGAATCTCCAAACACTCTACGCTGTAATACCACAATCTGAATTAGACACTTATTAAGTCACTTCCAACTGCAGTGCTGCGGTTATATGATGATGGCTGGAACATTCCTGCTGCCATTAAAAAGCACCATGTCCAAACTGAGCATTTTTAAATGGGGGCTTTACTGAGAAAAGGCAACAGACTGCAGAGAAAGCAAATGCACTTCCTTGAACGGTAAAGCATTTGTGGAAAATGAAGAGTTTGAAGAACAAATGGCAAAGAGCCAAACCTACATGTGTACTCCAGGACCACGGTTGGGAACCCATGCCCTAGATAACAGGTGGTTTCGGTTCCTTTCCTGTCATTGACTCATATAACTTGAGTCAAGCAAGAGAACATGATGAGGTTGAACCAGGATGAGCACCAGTTGAACACACTCCTGCTGAAGAGGAAGCATCCAAGTAGTTAAACAAAAATATCATATAACAACATAGAATAGGGTTTTCTTTTATTTTTTATCAAAATTATACATGGTTTTTGTATACAGCCTTTCATACAGCAAATTAGAATAAAGTACTTTTTACGGGGATAGGAAAACAAAAATTACGCCCCGAGGATCGGGGGTTCGATCCCCGGTCCTGCCAGATCCGAGCATGGCCGGTGCCCTGTGGGAGCGGCAATTGGCGGCTGCTCCCAGGTTGGGGGAGGGTCTCGGAGAGAATCGCTGCGCACAGAACGGGCCTGGGTGAGTTGGAATCACGGTCAGGAGCTCAAGGAGTCGCGCCCTGAAGAGGACGTGGTGCCCTCCTTCCCACCACCGGCTGACAGGGTTGTATAGCGATGATTCTCTAGCGGTTGCTACATGGGGGGAATTTAATTAGAATAGGGGTTCAATTGGATACCAAATTGGGAGAAAATGTGGAAAAAAATCAACGAAACAAAATAAAAAAAACACAGCTGTACACCATAAATAAAATAAAAATAATATAATAATAAAACCACAATGAAGCCCCAAAAAACATTTCTAAAAGTACAATCAAAAACTGTAAGTGAATAAAAAATGAACAATAAAAAACAAACAAAAAATTTTTGTAAAGTAGCTCTAGGAGGACACAAACCATATTACCTACGAGAATGTCTCACTATCTGGCAACCCCTAATACCTATTACTAGAATGTCACCATTCATGGAGTTTACCAGCATTTTACTCTTAACCCTTGCTGGATAAGACCTTGACACAAAAATGGTGGAACACATTTTGGTCTCAGAATATATTTTTTTAAGTCGGAAACATTTCATTTAGTTTCCGTTGTTCCATTTGAAGAGCAAAAAAATAGGTTTTGAAAGGTTGACATTGTCAGTTTTGAAATTTAAACTGCAAAAATAACTTTTTAACGGTTTCAATTTGCCACTTCAAGATGCTGAAAACGGCAAATTGAAATGGCAAAAGTATTTTTGCAGTTTAAATCAGCAGCTATATCAGAATCTGACTGGCTGGAAAGACAAGGCTTTGCTTTGCTTTTTTATAATGACAATGATAGTGAGACAGGAAACAACCAAATTATAGCTACTTTCTGAAAACAAAATGCATCCATTTTGGATGCAAAACATTCCATCAGAGGTTGACAAGTAATTTCCAAAATAGTTATAGCGTCATTATAAAAAAGCAAAGCACCCAGATGTTACTGTCAAACTTTTTGTAGCCTTTGGTCTTAAGTGACACCTTCAAAACCTAAAACTACAAACTTAAGCTTCTTGTTTTTTAACAATAATTGCTATATTAGTCTAGAAAATTGTTCACCAAAAAAGTTATGTCCACTATACACTAACAGACTGCAGGCTGTAGTTTGTATTCAGAAGCTTTCCCACATACTTCAATTCATAAAACCACATATCATTTCATTATTTTTTTCCAATGATACCTGAAAGGCTGCTGTGTTGCCGTAATAATTCAATAGCGGAGGTTTCCCATCTCAGCAAAGTGTGCTCTGATCTGAGGTTTCCCATCTCAGCAAAGTGTGCTCTGATCTGAGGTTTCCCATCTCAGCAAAGTGTGCTCTGATCTGAGGTTTCCCATCTCAGCAAAGTGTGCTCTGATCTGAGGTTTCCCATCTCAGCAAAGTGTGCTCTGATCGGAGGTTTCCCATCTCAGAAAAGTGTGCTCTGATCTGAGGTTTCCCATCTCAGCAAAGTGTGCTCTGATCGGAGGTTTCCCATCTCAGAAAAGTGTGCTCTGATCTGAGGTTTCCCATCTCAGCAAAGTGTGCTCTGATCTGAGGTTTCCCATCTCAGCAAAGTGTGCTCTGATCTGAGGTTTCCCATCTCAGCAAAGTGTGCTCTGATCGGAGGTTTCCCATCTCAGCAAAGTGTGCTCTGATCTGAGGTTTCCCATCTCAGCAAAGTGTGCTCTGATCGGAGGTTTCCCATCTCAGCAAAGTGTGCTCTGATCGGAGGTTTCCCATCTCAGCAAAGTGTGCTCTGATCTGAGGTTTCCCATCTCAGCAAAGTGTGCTCTGATCGGAGGTTTCCCATCTCAGCAAAGTGTGCTCTGATCTGAGGTTTCCCATCTCAGCAAAGTGTGCTCTGATCTGAGGTTTCCCATCTCAGCAAAGTGTGCTCTGATCTGAGGTTTCCCATCTCAGCAAAGTGTGCTCTGATCTGAGGTTTCCCATCTCAGCAAAGTGTGCTCTGATCTGAGGTTTCCCATCTCAGCAAAGTGTGCTCTGATCTGAGGTTTCCCATCTCAGCAAAGTGTGCTCTGATCTGAGGTTTCCCATCTCAGCAAAGTGTGCTCTGATCGGAGGTTTCCCATCTCAGCAAAGTGTGCTCTGATCGGAGGTTTCCCATCTCAGCAAAGTGTGCTCTGATCTGAAAAACCCAAAACGGGTGGTTCCCCCTTGAGCCATCTTTCCACCGCACTCAGGATCGAAATGCTGACCTGAAGCTGTTTTGAGTATGTTAAGACTGTCCAAATTAAATAATTAAATAAGTAAATTTGTTGGAATAAAAAAATCTTTAATGTATATTATGATTATATCGGCAAAAAAGTTTCACCATAGATGGTACAATTCTAACTTTAAAATTCCATTACATATATTTGTAAATATAAGCAAATATATTTATGAAATACATTTTTGATTAAAGTTAAACTGTAATGTTCCGCTCCCTTCCTGTCCGTTTTCCGTGTTTTCCTGTTTTCCCTCCGTGTCATGTTGGATCCCTTTGTCCGTGTTTTCCCCTCTGCCGCGGACTAGGCATGTCCTTCCCTGTCTTGTTCGTCTGGTTGTTTTGGTTTACTTCCGCCTTTCACTCCCTCCCCCTCGTTGCATGCATTTTCTCACCTGGTGTCTTGTAATCACTCCCGGTTTATGTTCACACCTGTTTCGTATTTTGTCACATTAGTTAGCCCTATATAGTCTTTCGGCTGGCTGCCAGTCGGCGCCAGTTCGTTAACTATCATCACTTGGTGTAGTGCTTGACTCGTTAACTGGTCTCCCCGTGTAAACTATTCGCGTGTTTGTGGAATGTGTTTCCCGTACAGCGTATAGTCCCTTGCAAACTACAGTCTGGTAGTTTACCTCCCGCACAATTCCTGTCATTATTGTGTTTGCTAACTTGTTTCCCTTCTCCTCCATCCAACCCTGCTCCCTATCTCCCGTGGCAGTGTTTGTTTTCCCCGTGTTTGTTTGTGTGTGTTGCGGTACCTCCACCTCCAGCGCGTGTAGGCTCCGGGGTGATTCGCTACCTGGCTACCCTCCAGTTGTTCCTGTCCGACCGAGGAAACCACCCAGTTCTTCGGCGCCGGCTCCTGGAGCTCTGGAGACGGTCAGCTACCTCCGGACCTACCGCAGCTACGCCACACCACTCTGCCCTGCCGTGCTTCCGCAAAACCTCCCGACTTCCAAACCCTTCACCTCCGTGAGAACCTCCCGGTCTTTCCCGTGCCTTCCCTTGCACTAACCCTCCTCTGTTTTTGTTTTTCTATACCGGTGCAGTCAGCCCGGTCCAGTCCTGCCCTGCCGTAGTGAGTCGCTCCCCTGCCAGTTCCAGTCCAGTCCCGGCGTGAGTGTTACAGGCACTCGCTCAAGTCCAGTTCCGGTTTGGAACATTCCGTTCCAGTACCTGTACCCGTGTGGACCTCCCGGTCCAGTCCAGTCCAGTCCAGTTTCGGTTTGGAACATTCCGTTCCAGTACCTGTACCCGTGTGGACCTCCCGGTCCAGTTCAGTCCAGTCCAGTTCCGGTTTGGGACAATTCCGTTCCAGTACCTGTTTCCCGTGTGGACCACCCGGTCCAGTTCCAGTCCAGTCCAGTTCCGGTTTGGAACAGCCCGTTCCAGAACCTCCAGTCCAGCTCCGGCTTGGAGCAGCCCGCCCCGGGCTTCCAGGCGCAAGATCTCCTAATTCTGTGTGTGTGTTGCCTTTCCTGTACAGTGTTGGGACTACCCCAACACTTAATTTATTAAATACCATCTTTTGTGAAATTCTGTCTCCTGGTCGTTGCACTTGGGTTCGTCCCGTACACAGATACGTAACAGAACGAACTGGCCAAAAACATGGACCCAGCCGACCTGGAGCAGATTCGGCACGCCTTCTCCTGCCAAACTGCGGTCAGCGACCAACAGGGCCGTCGTCTGGACGACGTGTTGGAAGTACTGAGGGGCATCACGGAACAAGTTACTCAGCTGTCTCTTCACCAGCCGCTTCCGCGTATTCCAGTGGGCCCTACACCGCCCGCTCCGGACCCCCCGGCGGACCCTCCTGTGTCCGCTTCATTTCGGGAGCCTCGCGTTCAACATCCTGAGCTATTCCGCGGGGAATTGGGGAAATGTCGCGAATTTCTGATGAAATGCGACATTGTCTTCCGGATGCAGCCCTCCTCCTTCGCCTCCGACCCATGTAAGATCGCGTTCATCATGAGCAGCCTGGGAGGAGGTGCCCTGGAGTGGGCTACATCCATCTGGGATAGCCAAGCCGCGCTCTGCAACAACTTCGCTGCCTTCACCGCCGAGATGCGGCGCGTGTTTGACCACCCTACCTGTGGGCGAGATGCAACTCAGCGCCTACTTCAAGTCCGTCAGGGGGGTCGCAGCGTCGCAGAGATGGCCATCCAATTCCGTACCCTCGCCGCGGAGTCCGGATGGAACGACACCGCCCTTCAGGGGGCTTTCCGCCAGGCACTCAGCGAGGAGCTCAAAGACCAACTAGCCACCCGTGAGGAATCCACCTCCCTCAATAGCCTTATTAGCCTGGCCATAGCAGTCGACAACCGTCTTCGTATCCGGGCCCGTGAGCGTGGGGGGAATCCCGGTCACCTTCCTCAGATACGCTCTCACCCATCTGCTTCTGGATTCAGGGCGGCGTCTGGGGTCTCCGAAGAGGAGCCCATGCAACTGGGCAGAGTTGCGGTCAACTCTGCGGAGCGCCAACGCCGTCAGCGATCCAGGTCTTGCTTCTACTGTGGCAAACCTGGCCATCAGATCGCCTCGTGTCCAATCCGCCCAAAAGAATAGGCTCGCCAGGTAAACTAGGCGTACTGACGAGCCCTATCATACCCTGCCATGCAGCCCAGAATCGCCTAGTCTTCAAGGCCACTCTCCTGTGGAGCGACAAGTCCTTAGTTTCGTCGGCTCTCATCGACTCTGGAGCCGACGCCAACTTTATGGACACCACCTTCGCCCAGAGGGCCGGCATACCCACGGAGCTTCTTCCATCACCCATTACTGCCTTCGCCTTAGACGGTCGGAGCTTGGGATTAGTGACCCACTCCACCGTGTCCTTACAGCTTGTCCTCTCTGGCAATCACCGGGAGAGCATTCAACTCCTCCTCATCAACTCCACACAGTCAACCATAGTTTTAGGTCAAACCTGGCTCCGTCTCCATAACCCACACATTGACTGGCAGGGCGGACGCATCCTGGCGTGGAGTGGCCACTGCCTGGCTAGCTGTCTCCGCTCCGCGCTTCCCCCTCCGGGGTCCAAGAATCCCAGCACCAACCTACCCGAACCCGATATGTCCACCGTTCCCAAACAGTATCACGACCTCAGTCGCACCTTCTCGAAAGCACGTGCTCTGTCCCTACCTCCTCATCGCCCGTACGACTGTTGTATCGATCTGCTGGCGGGAGCCAAACTTCCGTCCGGCCGTCTCTACAGTCTGTCGGGACCAGAGAAACTCGCCATGGAGGAATATATCCATGAGTCCCTCGCCTCGGGCATCATCCGTCCCTCCTCTTCTCCGGTTGGTGCTGGGTTCTTTTTCGTGGGGAAAAAGGACGGCTCACTACGGCCCTGCATCGACTACCGGGGACTCAATTCCATCACTATCCGCAACAAGTATCCTCTCCCCCTCATTAACACTGCTTTTGAACCCCTCTCGCAGGCCGTCATTTTTACTAAACTCGACCTCCGTAATGCGTACCACCTGGTGCGCATACGGGAGGGGGATGAGTGGAAGACTGCCTTCAATACCCCGTTGGGCCACTATGAGTACCTGGTGGTCCCTTTCGGCCTTACTAACGCCCCGGCAGTCTTCCAGGGCATGGTTAATGACGTCCTGCGAGACCTGTTGGGTAAGACTGTTTTCGTTTACATTGACGACATTTTAATTTTTTCCAAGTCCCCTCAGGAGCACATTCTCCATGTCCGGGAGGTTCTCCAGCGGCTCCTCGAGAACCAGCTCTTCGTGAAGGCGGAGAAATGCTCATTCCACGTCTCTTCAGTCCCGTTCCTCGGCTTTATTATCGAGGAGGGCAGTATCCGGGCGGATCCGGTCAAAGTCAAGGCGGTGACGGAATGGCCCCAACCCACCTCTCGTAAGCTGCTACAACAGTTCCTTGGTTTTGCTAATTTTTATCGTCGTTTTATCCGAAATTACAGTGTCATTGCTGCCCCCCTTACAAAACTTACCTCCACCACTTTTTCTTTCTGTTGGAATCCCGAAGCTCAGCGTGCTTTTGAGCAACTCAAAACGCGGTTTTCCTCAGCCCCTATCCTTTGCCACCCTGATCCCTCCCGTCAGTTTACGATCGAGGTGGACGCCTCCGACACCGGCGTGGGGGCCATTCTGTCCCAACGTGCCGCCTTAGACAACAAGCTCCATCCCTGTGCCTTTTTCTCCCGGAGGCTGTCCTCCGCTGAGCAGAATTATGATGTCGGGGATCGGGAACTTCTTGCCATTAAGCTGGCTCTTGAGGAGTGGCGCCACTGGCTGGAGGGGGCAGGTACCCCCTTTGTTGTTTTGACTGACCACCAAAATTTAATTTATTTAAGATCTGCCAAGAGGCTGAATGCCAGACAGGCTAGGTGGTCACTTTTCTTTGCCCGGTTTAATTTTTCTTTGTCCTATCGCCCCGGTTCCCGCAATATTAAGGCAGATGCCTTATCCCGTGTGTTTTCCCTTCCCTCCAGTCCTGCTGACCCCGAAACCATTCTCCCAGCGTCCTGTATGGTGGCTGCGGTCTCCTGGAGGATTGAGGAAATCGTGAGGTCCGCCCAGACCTCCCACCCTGACCCCCGTAATAACCCTAACCCTGCCCTGTTTGTTCCCGACTCCGTCCGCTCCCAGGTCCTTGAGTGGGTTCACGCCTCCTGCCTGGCGTGTCACCCAGGTGTTGCCAGGACGACCGCCCTCGTCAGGAGGAGCTTTTGGTGGCCCACCCTCAAGGAGGATACCCGTGCCTTTGTTCTGGCCTGCTCTGTATGCGCCAGGAGCAAGGCTTCCCACCAGCCTCCCTCTGGTCATCTCCTTCCCCTCCCTGTCCCGGGCCGTCCTTGGAGCCACATTGGGGTGGACTTCGTAACCGGTCTGCCGTTGTCAGATGGCAACTCTGTCATTTTGACAATTGTGGATCGGTTCTCCAAGGCGGCTCACTTTATTCCCCTCCCCAAGCTCCCGTCCGCCCTCGAAACGGCGGAGCTCCTGGTGGTACATGTGGTCAGGCTGCACGGGATCCCTTCCGATATCGTGTCGGATCGTGGGCCCCAATTCTCCTCCCAGGTCTGGAAGGCGTTCTGTGTAGCCCTGGGGGCCTCGGCCAGTCTTTCGTCTGGCTTCCATCCCCAGTCGAACGGCCAGGCAGAGAGGGCGAACCAGGACCTGGGGGCCGCCCTGCGGTGCGTCACGGCTCGCAACCCCCGCCTCCTGGAGCCGTTTCCTTCCCTGGGTGGAGTACTCTCACAACTCCCTTAAGAGTACCTCCACCGGGTTATCCCCTTTCGAGTGTTCGTTAGGGTACCAACCCCCTCTCCTGTCGGTCCAGGAGGCCGAGGTAGCAGTCCCCTCTGTCAGGGCCCACATCCTCAAATGCAAGCGCATTTGGAGGCTTACACGCACCGCACTCCTACGTTCCAATTACCGGTCCCAGCGTCTGGCGGACCTGCACAGGACCGCAGCCCCCAAATACAGGGCCGGTCAGCAGGTCTGGTTGTCCACGTCTAACATTTCCCTTCCCTCCTCCTCTAAAAAACTTCGGCCCCGGTTCATTGGTCCCTTCCCTGTTGTACGTCTTGTTAACCCTGTTTCTGTCAAGCTCTCCCTCCCTGCCTCCCTCAAAGTTTACCCCGTTTTTCATGTCTCCCAAGTCAAGCCTGTCGCCTCCAGCCCCCTCAGTGCCCCTACCCTCCCTCCTCCTCCTGTCCGGGTCATCAACAACGCCCCGGCCTATACGGTGGACCGCATCATTGACATCCGCCGTAAGGGTCGGGGCTTCCAATACCTCGTGGACTGGGAGGGGTATGGCCCTGAGGAGCGGTCATGGCTCCACAAGGGCCTCATCCTGGATCAAACTTTAATCCAGGATTTCCACAGTCGCTTCCCATTCAAGACCAGGCCGCCAGGTACGCCAGGTGGCGTACGTTGAGGGGGGGGGTACTGTAATGTTCCGCTCCCTTCCTGTCCGTTTTCCGTGTTTTCCTGTTTTCCCTCCGTGTCATGTTGGATCCCTTTGTCCGTGTTTTCCCCTCTGCCGCGGACTAGGCATGTCCTTCCCTGTCTTGTTCGTCTGGTTGTTTTGGTTTACTTCCGCCTTTCACTCCCTCCCCCTCGTTGCATGCATTTTCTCACCTGGTGTCTTGTAATCACTCCCGGTTTATGTTCACACCTGTTTCGTATTTTGTCACATTAGTTAGCCCTATATAGTCTTTCGGCTGGCTGCCAGTCGGCGCCAGTTCGTTAACTATCATCACTTGGTGTAGTGCTTGACTCGTTAACTGGTCTCCCCGTGTAAACTATTCGCGTGTTTGTGGAATGTGTTTCCCGTACAGCGTATAGTCCCTTGCAAACTACAGTCTGGTAGTTTACCTCCCGCACAATTCCTGTCATTATTGTGTTTGCTAACTTGTTTCCCTTCTCCTCCATCCAACCCTGCTCCCTATCTCCCGTGGCAGTGTTTGTTTTCCCCGTGTTTGTTTGTGTGTGTTGCGGTACCTCCACCTCCAGCGCGTGTAGGCTCCGGGGTGATTCGCTACCTGGCTACCCTCCAGTTGTTCCTGTCCGACCGAGGAAACCACCCAGTTCTTCGGCGCCGGCTCCTGGAGCTCTGGAGACGGTCAGCTACCTCCGGACCTACCGCAGCTACGCCACACCACTCTGCCCTGCCGTGCTTCCGCAAAACCTCCCGACTTCCAAACCCTTCACCTCCGTGAGAACCTCCCGGTCTTTCCCGTGCCTTCCCTTGCACTAACCCTCCTCTGTTTTTGTTTTTCTATACCGGTGCAGTCAGCCCGGTCCAGTCCTGCCCTGCCGTAGTGAGTCGCTCCCCTGCCAGTTCCAGTCCAGTCCCGGCGTGAGTGTTACAGGCACTCGCTCAAGTCCAGTTCCGGTTTGGAACATTCCGTTCCAGTACCTGTACCCGTGTGGACCTCCCGGTCCAGTCCAGTCCAGTCCAGTTTCGGTTTGGAACATTCCGTTCCAGTACCTGTACCCGTGTGGACCTCCCGGTCCAGTTCAGTCCAGTCCAGTTCCGGTTTGGGACAATTCCGTTCCAGTACCTGTTTCCCGTGTGGACCACCCGGTCCAGTTCCAGTCCAGTCCAGTTCCGGTTTGGAACAGCCCGTTCCAGAACCTCCAGTCCAGCTCCGGCTTGGAGCAGCCCGCCCCGGGCTTCCAGGCGCAAGATCTCCTAATTCTGTGTGTGTGTTGCCTTTCCTGTACAGTGTTGGGACTACCCCAACACTTAATTTATTAAATACCATCTTTTGTGAAATTCTGTCTCCTGGTCGTTGCACTTGGGTTCGTCCCGTACACAGATACGTAACATAAACTTTTGCAAAACATATTTAAAATCTTTTAAATTCCTTTCTAGTATTTCTAAATGGGGAAATACATTTAGAAAAGTATTTGTTTTCCATCTGGGATAATATGATATTTAATATGAGGACAGCTCACAGATATTATATACAGCTATTCTATGAGAAACTCCTTAAATCACCCACCTCTGCGCATGATGCTAAATTCAATTTTGACTGAAGGGAATTGTAAAGTGATTCGCCAACAAGAAACAAATTAATAAAATAAACGAGTACTCAAGGCAAAATGGAAAAAACTAAAAATTACATATGGCGTTCATTATGCGCTGCCTTTATAATTTTTTTTTCTTTTTTGAGTTTGGCCCCGACAGCAGTAATGACCTCCATTTTGCATCTGGAAGCAATCTTACACTGCACTCGCAGAGTTGGCTGGAACAATGGCTTTCAGTACTTTAGACTTCATTAAGGGTGGAGTACGTTCAGTAAGTCCACAGGCTCTCCAGCTAATCACACTCAGAACGTTCATAAGGACCCTTACCAACCCAAAAACCCATTTATTAATCAGGGCTAGGCACCATGGTAATGAAAGCTTAAAAACCTATTTATTAATCAGTGCTAGGCACCACGGTAACAAAAACATAAAAACTACTTATTAATCAGTGCCAGGCACCACGGTAACGAAAGCTTAAAGTTATACTGTACCCCTTTTCATCACGTTTCTATTATTGTTACAGGCTGGTTATTCCTTTGGCTTTGTTAACATGCTGTTTTCCCTGACACTGCAAATAACACCCAAAATCCATTTAGCTTTTTATGACTTTCCACATTAGTCATGATATTGCAAAGCATTGTTTTCTCAGTGGTGAAATGAAATACAAACTTGGCAGCTTCGTATTAACGTTATCAATTAAGGTTGCATGGTGTGGGCACCTATCACTTCTTAAAGCTTTGACTGTATCTGAAATAGATGGCATGAGAATGAATTTGAATAAAAATATAGATTAAATAAATTATTTTCAAACAGAACACCAAATTCAGTTGGACTGAAATCGACCCAAATCCATGATCAGCTTGCAATAATAACTATGTCCCAAATAGCTGGTTAATTATTTTAGCCGGTTATTTTTTAGGATGCATTAAATACAACATCACAGAAACAGGAACACTAACAGGTACAGAACATAATTACTGTAAATAATCCCTGTCGGCATTACTACAAACAGGCAGAAAGCTGAATATCAGTGCTGAAATGAGAAGCATATGAAATTAAACATAATTCCAAATAATTACACTTATTTAAGAGCAAGCCACTTACAAGTTACAACACATTAAAGTGACAGTTAATCCCAACAGCATTCTATGAAAGCAATGCAAATAAATACAGTATAGTTGGTTATCTGTTGCCAAAAAGTGACCCAAGACCCAGTTATCTGCACTGTACTTCAGATTCCAGGTCACAGATAATCAAGCCAAAACAATAAAAGGAAAGTTCAAGACTCATTGAAGCACTTTGAGGCCATTTCCCCCCCCCTGTAGAGCAGTTTCCCCAGCCTATAACAAACCCTTGCCTCCATCAGGGGAAATACAGTGAGCACCATAATTAATTGGACAGTGACACTTATTTTGCTTCTGTACTCTAGCAGTACAGAACCAAACGAGGATACAACCATGAGGTTGAAGTGCAGACTGTCAGCTTTCATTTGAGGGTATTTTCATCCATATCGGATGAACCGTTTAAAAATTATAGAACCTTTTGTACATCCATTTTAAGATACTACAAGTATTTGTTGAATTGGCTTCAAAGATGTGTTTCGTTAGGCAGGTGCATTCATTTGTGGCATTAGTGAATGCAGAAGAGAGCTGTTGATGTCTAGTCTTGATTCTAGACTTTGCAATTGCTTTTGGAGATTGTTATTGGGGTGTGACAACATGAGGAAGACAGCAGTGACGATGCAAATTAAGCTGGCCGTCATAAGGCTCAGAAATGAAAAGCAATCAAGCAGGGACATTGCAAAAACCTGGGCATGCCCAAGTCAACAGTTTGGTTCATCATTAACAAGAAAAAAACAACGGGTGAACTCAATTATGTCAAAAGACCCGGTAGACCGAGGAAGACCACTGTAGTGGATGACCGGAGAATACTCTCTATGGTAACCCTCCCCCTGACAACAGAGCCCAACAGATCAAAAACACTCTCCTGCATGCAGGTGTAGATGTGTCAAAGTCTACCATATGTAGAAGACTACACCAGCAGGACTACAGAGGGTACACGACAAACCACTGATAAAAGAGCCCCAAGAGTTCTGGAACAAAGTCTTGTGGACAGATGAAACAAAGATTAACATCAGAGTGATGGAAAGAGGAAAGTGTGGAGAAAAAAAGGAAATGCCCATGATCCAAAGCATACCACCTCATCCGTGAAACATGGTGGAGGGAGTGTTATGGCTAGGGCCTGTATGGCTGCCAGTGGAACGGGCTCACTTGTCTTCATCGATGATGTGATTGCAGACAGAAGTAGAACAATGAATTCTGAAGTCTTCAGAAATATTTGATCTGCTCAGATAAAACCAAATGCTTAAACTCATTGGACGGCACTTCATCATGCAACAAGACAATGACCTGAAACATACTGCTAGAGCAGGGGTTCTGAAAGTGCGGCCCTCGAAAACATTTTGTGCGGCCCGCGTTAAGTCCACGTGAAAGGAAATGCATATTATATCAGAAATCACTAATGGTCCATTTTAATACAGTACTGTCCCTTTAAATGTTTTACCGGCAGCACAGCGACTGGCGGCTCCTAGCAACTAAAGCGGGCATTACACTGTTAGCTAGTTATCAATAAGGTTTGCTAGAAGTTGGACTTCTACAGTATCTTATCTTCATTAATATTTACATTATAATTGCTAGCTAGCTCAGTAGCCTATTTGATCATCAGTGTTGCTATTTTTGTGAGAGCTAAAGTTAGTTGGTTTTCGACTTAATTTACAATACAATTACCTTTAAATAATAATAATAATAAGAATAGTAACGTCAAATGCAAGTGTTTAACACCATGAAAGCATAAAATCAAATTTTTTAAATAATATAACAAGAGCAACATCTCTGAAATGCAGCTTGTATGCGTTTGCTCCTATGGGTCAATAACAAAAAAAACAAAAACTGACCAGTAGGGATGGGCAAAAAAGAAACAAACACAAAAATGCATCTTCTTACAAGATACTTCCCAACTTCAATCAAAATGGCGGAGGCATAGGTTGCTCTGTAGGTGGTTCAGAGGTATAAATCGTACAAAAAAGGGGAAACTAACCTGAAAGTATTACATATACAACATACATGCAAATACGCATTTCAAATGCATTTATTTGAAATGCTGCCCATCTATGCCTTTCAGAATGCATCTGTCCATCAGGAATCATGCAGTGCTCTTGAGCTGCGTGCTACTGGCCCACCGTTGGCAACGCTGGCCCACTGCCGGTTCACCAGCACCACACGGGTTGCGGTCAGGCTGAAGGCTGGCCGTTCAGAGGTGGAAAACATGCTGGGTGCACAAATGACTTTTTTTTGCCCTCATTTCAAAAGGACTTTTCGCTCTGTGTAAATACAAAATTGAGAGGAAACATCAAACAGAGGGACAAAAGTGGTCATTAAGGCTGTGGGCCAGAAGGCCTTTCCTGGAGATGTTTCTGCTTTTTGGCCCATCTGAGTTTGATTGCACAGCTTGATCAATTACAAAGATTCTGTATAAAAGTACTATTTTCTTCAATGTTGTTAGCAAGCTACCAGAAAAGAATAGCAAAATGTCGGCAGGTCGGTTTATTTACCATAAATATACTACCAGGAACGCTTGCTTCTGTGGAAATTTGGACCAATGAGTGGTTTCTGACGCATCGGCGCATTAATGCAGTTTCTGGCGCAAGAATTACCTACCGGATCTACATTCAAAATAAAATACAAAAAACCAGGAAAGGGCTATTGAACTTTCAAAAGAAAATACATACGAGGACTAGTTATTGTTTGTATTGACAGATTCTGCTTTGTTCGCGTTCATATACGTGCTAGAAGTGTCATTTTGAGACCATTTTAGCTACCATATAGAAGTGAATGGAGAACGACAAATACCTATTCTGGATTATCACCCCAGGGGAGCACAGAGCAACTGACAAACATATTTCACCGCCATTTGGACTCGTATGGTCACATCCCGTGCCTTTGTCCCGATTTCCTGGTTTTCCGTTTCTATGTGCATTCCGTTCCGTGTTTTCCCTCTCTCCCTCCATTTTGTGTCTCCACTTCCACGCACCTGAATTGTGTTTCCTCATGTGTTCTCATCTCACCTGTTCCTCGTTGTCTTGTCAGTAATCTGCCATATAGTCTCCCCAGTTTCTTTGTTCTGTGCCAGATCGTCTTGTGCCCTGCTTTGTGCTTGTCATATTACCTTCCAGCGTTTCTGTTGTTTCCTGCCTGTTCCCGACCTGCTCCTCGACCCTGTGTTCAGTCCTGTGTACCCGTCCAGTTTGTCTTCTCCTGCCTGTCCAGCCTGCTCCTGTCCAGCCCGTTCCCGTCCAGGCCAGCTCCTGTTCTCCTGCCTGCCTTGCCTTCCTTGTCCTAGCCCTGCTCCTGCCCTTCGCCGTCCTGATCCCCTGCTCTGACAGATTCCCCCGGTTCTGACCCCTGCCTGTCCCTGGACTTCGCTTTAGCCTGTCTGCTGCCCTGTGTGGGTAGTCTTGCTAAATAAATACACTCCTTGCTGGAGTTTTCCCCGAGTTTGCCTCTGAGTCTTGCGTTTGGGTCCAATCCAGCGTTCAAACCGTAACACGTGTCATGGCCAGGTAACTACACAACCCAAAGTTATACCAAAGTTCAGTCGCGCTTTAAGGGTGAAACATTACATATCTCCAGCATGTGACCACCTGCACTTATTAAAGCCAAATAATTAGTCCAGTTATGTCTTTCTGGGTTGGATTGGAGCAATAACCTTCTCCAGAATCAGGTCTTCCCTGGCCCAACGCAAAAACAGGCCATCGTGTTGTAATTTGGGGGGGGGGGGGGGGGGGGGGGGGGGGGGGGGGTTGGCTGTACTGGTCAGCAACATGTGGACAGGAAGGGTGGCATGGAGGGAGGCACCTATGAACGGGGATCAAACCACCGTTCATCCCATTCGCGGTTTCTACCACGGTGTGCTTTTTTTAACAGAATGTTTTTTTGTTGAGGTCATCCCAACCATGATTTAAGCGTTCCCAAAAGGGGTGTCTTCTGAGGTTCGGGGAGGGCTTGCGCAGCTGCTATTGATTTCACTATGAATCAGCGCTTCCCCTCCTTTTTCTGTGCTGTAGCCCCCCCACCCCCCTTTATTTATACAGTTACAGGCCACACAAATGCTACTTTTTCATTGCCACTCCAAGACCACACTAATTCCACTCTTTACAAATGACTACATATCAATCTTTTTTCACAGGTCTTGCAAACCGTGCCAGAGGCTCCGATGGGTGGGAAAATTCCACGATTGTTGAGTGGCTCATCCTGTTAAACACAAGTGGAACACTGCATAGCAATGAAACTGGCCTACAGAGGCAGCTGGACATTCAAAAATGTAATTTAAAAAAAATTCCAAATTCTGTCCCAAGTTGGGAAGAGCCACCACTTCAGTTTGTTTCATATTAATTCAATTTAGGGATACTTTAAAGACTTATATGTTAATTTACCTCAGGCTTCGCCAATAAAGCTAGCTGCTCATATGCACGTCAGTTATTGGCCAAACCGGCATAGGTTCCGGTCACTGTTAGGATATTTGATCTCTTATTGGACAAAAAAAAAATTGATGGATGGGAAAGGGATCTGTCAATCCAGTCCACACCTTTGCGCATAAGTCCCGCCTGCGGGACCTTTTTTGCTCAACTGAGACATTCGTTGCTACTGCAGACGAACTATTATTGGAAATCACAAACTCTGTGTTTTAAATTTATTGGTAGACGGTTCGTGACGATTTCTGCCGAATACGTAGTTTCTAAGTGCCACTATTTCCCTGTGGCAAGTCCATTTATCAAGCAACCCCCCACCTAGTCTATACATACCTATGCGTGACATAGTGGACAATAGCGTCTATGTTTGAGTTCATAAATATATTTATTCATCATATAAAATTTGAATAACGTCATAGCAACGAGATAAACCCAACAATAGCCTGATCGTGTGCCAGAAAAGCCGTGAAAAGCCCTGCTCACTCAAATGCAAAATAAACTGAAAGTACTATCTCATTCTACCATGTATTCTACTAGCAATATATGCTACTAAATATGAAATAAATATACAATCCTACCATTGGTTTTACACATCGAGATGTTCCTTTCAAAATTCAGTTGTCATTTATTGTCTGGTACAATCGGTTTGAGAAATATACAACACTTTATACCGCTATTACACTATCTGAAACGTTTCCGCGTAATACCCCCATGCCCTGTAAGGCTGTCTCATGCATTGCAGTTAATTCTGGTTTAATTGTCGGCTTTTTTATCCAATAGAATACATTATAACCTTCGCAACGGTATATGCCAAGTCTTTTTGGGTGCTTTGAGCAATTTACTACAGCCCAGCGTAACGGCAGTTTTCGTTTTAACTGTCTAGTATTACGCAAGCGCTATACAATACGCATTATGCAGGGGAATTCCCCTTTTGCGATATGTAAGTATTTTTGCGTCTAAAATACCGTTGGTCTCGCTGGCTACATACCTACGTTCGTGTTTCCACTCGAGCACTGTCTTTCCAATATGTTTGATAGCCCTATTGTTATTTTCGCATTTTGAGTGCATTTCATACTGTAGTGCAATCTTTAGCTAAATGTATTTTTGAAGTAGGCTACCGATGTTCATTGAAGATAGAACATTTGGCAGCATTTTATAGATGGTGGAAAACTATTTTATGTTCATGTTATCATACATAATATAGGCTATGGCGTATACTAGTCTCTTAGGGCATGACAAATGCTCATTCCAATTTACTGTGCGCTGATATGTGGTAGATTAAGGTAAAAATTTCCTTGGAGTCATTATGAATAGGAAATCTTAAAAGATTAAAAGAATACAGAAAAATGCAATCCCAGGACAAAAGTATACATACTGTAGAGTACAGGGACAAGTGATGTTTTATTGAGGTACAAGAGTGAATGATTAGGCAACATATTTAGGTGTATGTAACACTGTGATATCAATGTTTTTTATCTTAAGCCACCAGAAGGAGCAAATGTGTATGCGTTATAATGTACAAAACTAATTTTATTCATTTTATGACATGTTTTGCATAGGGGTTTTGGACCCATAGATATCTACCCCCCTATACTGCTGAAAATATATAATTCTCACTTGGAAATTATGCAAAAGTGAGTTTTATGTGCCCAAACTGTTGATTTGTAGTTAAATATATCATTATTTATTTTATTTATTTGCAGCAGTGCACAATTTAGCCATTTGGATGGATTTGGAGACACTAATGGACAACAGGATACACTGCTATATTTTGCATCATAGACCTTTAGTAGTTCTGCATATCATCCTCAGATTTTGCAAAACTTGTGGACATGGAGTTTATGATCTGGGAAATGTATATATATTACCGATTTCACTTATGTAGCTCTCAGCAAAATAAAATAAAAACTATTTTTAAATTTTTTTTCTCCAAAGTTTCTTTGCATTTGTGGCACTTTATTTAGACTTAAATTATGAAAATAAACAAATCTAAGTTTGTATTGTAAATGGTACACCTGGCTTCTTTCATTTAAGCCATTTACCAAGTTTATGTGATGCTCACACCTGGAGATATAAAGCCTTAAACAGAGCACCCCTAAATAGGTGAAATTTGCCGTCTGCGCCAAGGGGTTAAATACGACAGCGTTCAGACATCCAGAAGCTTGTACTCTCTGCTACTGTCAACAAGTCCATCATTGTTTATGCTCACTGTTATGTCTCCAAAACACAGCCATGGAAAAGATTAAGAGACCACATGAAATCTCAGAACTATTTTAATTCCAAACAAAAATATTGTCATTCAGAACATTTATTTTCAAAAATCACACCTGTAAAAAATACTAAAAATGCACAGTGTTGTTATACATTGAATAATGCAAACAAAACAAGTTCATACCCATAAACAAATAATAAAAATAATAATGTCTTCGCTAAGGAAGGGTTCAACAATAAATATGTGAAGTAAAACCAATATTTCTTCAAAAAATATGGGGCGGTCTCTTAATTTTTTCCATGACTGTATAATATTCATGATGTCTATTTTGGTTGTTGTTGAGCATAACTGACGTGCCAGAGTGCTGTAGTGATGCTGCCATTTGACTGGCTGGTCTGGGAATGTCGTTATCTAGGTCTGGCACTATTGCTCTTATTAATCAGGTGAATGCTATTTGTTCTACACTGTAATTCACACTGGAAAAGAGTGTCTGCTAAAGGAGTGTAATGTAATGCACTGGAATAATGCTGAGGTTAAATCCCTGACGTTATAACACTGTTCAGAACCAGATGGTGCTTCGCTACTACACTTGACGATTATAGAAGGATCTGGAAACAATATTTCAGACTTTATATATCAAACTGGATTTTTAGATGAATTATGAATTGACTTATTTTGTCGTTGTATTTTTACTTTATCAGAACCCTAATGACAGACAAAAATTCATATTAAGAGCAAACCAAACTCAGGCAGTGGACTCTATAATTACCCGAATGTTAATTACAATCTATATGAGCATACTAGCTTGCCTGTATAACATGATTTAATGGGGATAACTGAACAGATGTAAACAATGACGATATTCATAGTAACTAAAACAAGCAAATGAAAGAAATGGCCACAGATGGGCAAATGTCTTCTTCTGTACAAACAGTGCCATCCCAGCTTTGCTCCATTAAAATATTGTTGTCTGCATATTATAACAGAATTGTTTAGCCTCAGTATTTGAAAGAATTCATGCAGATTTGCGCAGGGATGGGCAATAACCTTGCGGGTTTGTGAGTGCAGTGGTGCGAAGAGCACAGGCAATGGCCGACCGAGCATTGCAAAAATGTGATATGGTCTGATGATACACTGGTTGATTCTCTGCCATACTCGATGGTGGCACATGGTGGCCCAACAGCCTATTAAGTGACTTCATATTGGTGTTTCCACTCTCTTGGTCACTATCTGTATCCGGTTCAGTTTAAAAAATGTATAACACTGAAAGGTATTATTTATGTGCAAATATTATGTAAATATTATGTAAATATAACATTACTATGAAATGTAAATGTATTTGCATGATTCCATATACTTAATTATAAGGGAAATAGTACTACAGTCCAACCACTATGAACAAATATATACACTTTACTTGATGGCTCTCTATAATTTGAAATGAAAAATTTATTATGAATTTAAGAACTATGTGAATCACACGCTCTTTTAATTTGTCCATAGATTGTTGATAAATATACTGAGTTAAACACAGTAGCTATAACATGTAATCTGCTCACATGAAATTCAACTCTGGCAGAGTACTTTTAACGCTTAACAAAGCACATTTAGTCACTCGTGGACTCGTATAAACTCTGATAGAGGAGACTTAACACAGCGCGAGATACACGTGCATGGCTCAATCCTGTCACGATTTCCACTCCGGGGCTCAGTTTTGTTTGTGGTTGCCATGGTCAGAAAGCTTGCACTTGCAGTCCTCGACACTGCTTCAGACAGAAAATGGCTGGCAAGGGCTACATCTGTCATTCGCTGCTACAATTAAATGCACGTCGTGTCAGGAAGGACGCTGCAGAGCGATTTATGGACGTCCGCATTACCGGCAGGTTGAAAACTACTGACATAACAGACCACTCAACTCTTTAGAACGGCTAGTTCCACACGTCATGCACTGTAGTGAATAATGTTCTGGCCACCTGTCAATATGACATTTAAAAACCTCTGTACATTTAGGGAGAGGGCTAGGTTTATGGAATTACAACGTCGTCTGTTGCCTACTGAACGCAGTCATTGATATGCTATTCTTTTTTCCTTGTATACAGACATGAATTATGAAAATCCTAAAGATTTTAAACAGTAAAAGATTAGTATTTGATTAAGTTGTTAGCTGTGACCAGACAAATGACCGTATGTAACATTTCAGAAATGAATGGCAAATTATTGGCAACATTTTAAATTATGAACACCTTACCATAAAGTATAGGGCCTATTTTAATTAAAAGGACAAAAGACAATATAACGTTTGCGTGTGAGTAGGCCATGTGTACGTGTTAACTGGAGAGTCAGTCCTGATGCATATGGGTGGTGGATCATGGCATTGTTTTATCTTGGAGAACATTTTTTTTATTAATCTAAATATTTAAGTTGCAACTGAGCTATGAGAAACAAATTGTTCATTGACCGTCTATCACAACCAAAATATTTCGTATAGCGTAGCATACCAAATATTTCGTTTCGGAGCAGCTTACGATCGTCAACTGTCAAACTTTTCTTTTACCGTTATTTGTCATCAGCACGACAACTTTAAAAGCTGATTCCCATTTCCCCCGTCCGGTTTTGCAGCTGGGGTTCTGGGTTGTGAAGTGTATTGCAGCTTTAAAACGGTCCACAATGCCTTGCGGTGTCCCAGTTCCGTTACATTGTATTTACAGGCTCGCACCCAGAGGGGAATGTCGCTTGTGCAGATAGCGATAGCGAGCAGCCAAGTATGCGCACAATCAAAGTAACTTTATCAAGACAGCATCTGAAATACACCACTTTGTCGGCTGGTTTCAATATCTGATTTGGACTAAAATTACTTTGAGCTGCTGGGTAACGGTGCTGTCATTACGTGAGCCACCGGGCTGCGCGGTGGAGAAATATGTAAGACTTGCAGATTTCATGCCACGGCAAACTCGAGTGGAGCCAGGAAAGCAAGCTGAGAGAGAGCAACACTGAGCAGCACTTTTTCTCCTTGGCTGCAGTCGGATAAAGGTATGAACATTTGGCTCTATGATCATATGTTATGCGTGAATATTGTCGATAGCCTACGTTGTGCTCTAAGTACTCATAGAGGTAATTACAGATTTATAAACGAAGGAAGTGGATTATGAGTATATTTTGTTTATAATGCGGCACTTTATGTGTGTGTGTGTGTGTGTGTGTGTGTGTGTGTGTGTGTGTGTGTGTGTGTGTGTGTATACGCACACATACATGTAGCATAGGCTAAACATAGTCCGCATACGTAGGCTATGTAAACACACGTTATTATTTTAAGTTATCTCCTACAGTTCTTGTTTTTCACTAGTTTTTTTCTCTTTAAACCGACTTCGGTGTGTGGTTTAAGTTTTCGGCTCTAACCTATCTTTACGATAAATAAATGGAAACAGGCGCGCTACAATCATCATACTACATTACTAACATTTTATTGATTGCATGAGAAATACACATCTTCAATTAGCCTAGTTGTTTGAAAAGCGTGACTGCGCAACTGGGGGAAAAACAAGGGCAACAAATTATGTTGTGTGCCTGCCTCATTTCACGGTGTGTATTCACGCGTTATTAACCTTATAATTCAGTACTAGCCGCTGAGTGGTCTTTTTTCTTCTCAGAGAGCCTTAAGAGAGCATTTGAGAAACAATATGTTGTGACGATTAGTAAATGCGCTCTGATAAATGTACCGCGCTGCTGAGATAAGGTGCCAGTGTGTTCCCCGTGCTGTGCTGCATGCCGCCGCTATAATCCATATTTCATTTTAAGCATCGTCTGTGTAGGCTGCTATAGTTGACGCGCTCTGCTGATCGCTCCACGTTTAGTGCACTCTGTTGTAAAGCGAATTAATACTGAAGCGCCATAAAGAGGGCCTTATGAAATTTAGGCCCAAATTCTATCTGAAGTCTATTGCCTTAATTTTGACATTATACAGCGGTTTCATTTCTTGTTAGACACCACATTATGAGTGCAGTCATCAGTTACTAAATTGAACGAAACTGGTCTTAATAAATTGGAGATATTTCAAAGTTTTAAAAGTGTGAAATACCCATTTAAAATAATATTTCAAACAATAGCTATGCCATTACATCCCAGTCTATCTGTGTGAAGTTACTTTACCGAAGTACAGCTCTCTTTGAGAGTCTGAGAGGGTCAGAAAATACCTAACCTTTTGAAATTATAGGGCTGCATGAAAGGGCTGTCAGATTATGGTCGAGATTTACGAGTGCTATATTGAAATGGACGCGACTCAGCACTTTGTCAACAATCCAGTCATTTAAAATGGAAATGTTGAGAAAAGGCCCAGGGCAGTATAGGTCGAGGCTGAGCTACAAACCACACGTGAGATTTCAAACGGTGACATTTGTCTCAATTGCCTGCATTACAACGTGCTAAAGTGCATTTTGGAAGAAAGATTCTACGCCTGTTCAGAACAATCGAATGGCCGCAACCACGTTATGTAGCCTATTGAGGAGCGACCCACGGACCCAGGTCTGATTGGCTGACGATTAAATATATAATTGGTTATAAAAGGCAAATGTGGAGCATGTGCACAGAGGTGATACGTAACCACACAAGTGTCTTCCTTTATAGCCTACGTATGTTCAGTGAAATTTACTGGAAGCGATATTTTTTGAGTTGAGCTCCCCTTCTTCACTGTGAAGTGCTTAGAGATTATGACAAATGTAGGTACATCCGTTATTATGATTTTGTTGGCATAGCCTATAACTTAATTCAAACTTTGGGCATCTACTGTTATGGGATAGAGACGAGGGCTGAGCGATGTATTGCAAAAAACGACTGTTACTGCGATAATTATTTCAAGATTTTGCGATATTTAGCCTACACTCGCTCTTTGCATGCACAGCAATTGCCTTTCACTACAGCTAACCACAAGCTTCCCCCTATACACGCAGAGATGTTTTGCTCATTACGATGCAGACAGTTCACTAATTATGTTTAATTTGCTTTTTGTATTCATTTTTGTGCATGAGATGATCTTCTCACCCTTTATATCTTAGTACTGTTTTCTACGTTTGAACAAGTATCTCATATAGAAAACAAAGTCGTCCCCCAAGTTCCTTCTGTGTCTCAGGCCACATCTTTATGGCAGTATTTATAAAAAACATTATACATTAACAATATAATTTTCCACACCATGTAGCCCTAATAGAGACTAAACTGGGTTTCCTGCAACTGTTCAACATAGCCATAAATATTTGGACCACAAATATTGTGATTCTGTGGATTTGTTTCTGTGAGATAAGGCAACTTCATTAGAACACATTTTCACTAATTGATATGGTTACATAATCTTGTTCCTGCATAGCTTGTTGCAGCACAATCTTATTCCTGTGTGATATTCAGTGATTTTGCAATTTTGCTTGCTCCATGATATTGTTTCTGTGTAATTTTGTCGCTCGCTTATATTATTGCGTAATAGATCCGGATAATATTGCTGCAGTGTGATTTTGTTGCCGGACTACATTGTGGTAGTGTGATTTTGTTGCCAGACTACATTGCGGACATGTGATTTTTGTTGCCGGAATACATTGTGGTAGTGTGATTTTGTTGCCAGACTACATTGCGGACATGTGATTTTTGTTGCCGGAATACATTGTGGTAGTGTGATTTTGTTTCCAGACTACATTGCGGACATGTGATTTTGTTGTTGGACTACATTGTGGCAGTGTGATTTTGTTGCTGGACTACATTGTGGCAGTGTTATTTTGTTGCTGGACTACATTGTAGCAGTGTTATTTTGTTGCTGGACTATATTGTGGCAGTGTTATTTTGTTGCTGGACTATATTGTGGCAGTGTTATTTTGTTGCCAGACTAAATTGTGGCAGTGTGATTTTGTTGCTGCTTGACTTTGTTTCTGCGTGAGCCGGCACAGTTGCACATGCTCCTCAGTTGCTGGGGCCCTCGGGCTGGGAAAACCATGACTGTGGCAGGAGAACAGAGGCGTAATATAGCGACTGCGGAGCACGGTCCAGATGGGGGGGTGCAGGCTCTGGGTGAGGGAAATGGATTCCATCAGTGCAGAAACCACCCCCTGCCCCCCTCCCCACCCCTTTCCCCGGCAGAACGACAAACAGCTGGGGGGCCTGGTTAACGTCCCAGCCGAGGCTCTCTGAATGATGGCGTGTTATTAACTTTGGGGGAGGACAGCGGGAGAGGATTAGTGGCGTCGACGCATCTGCAGTTCGTCCGAGCCCCCGTCGGAAAGCGGCCCGCGAGCGTCGCGGCTCCTCCGGCCGAAAAAGAGCTGGTGCCAGTCTGGGTCGCGCCGCCCCGCGTCCTGTCTCCTACCGAAGTGCAGAGATGCCTCGCGTGTGAATTGCGTCTAAAGTCAGCGGTTCTCAAACTGGCCCCGCGCATCCCGACCGGAAAGCACCGCGCGTGTTGTGGTGGACAAAACTCTGTGCCGGCTTCCGCTCACGAGGTTACTTAAGTGTGGAGTTTGTTTGACTGGGTTTTGCGATGTTACTAGTGCAGTACGCGTGTTAGTTTTGCACACTGGCGTCCACTGGCAGCATAAGTTTACACTGAAAAGACGTGCTGAAGCTGCTGGAACGCCAAACATAAATTCCCATAAGTAAACAGCAAAATAATATCGTGTGGTGTTTGAAAGTTTGATCACTGACATTTTGATTGTCAACAGATTTATTGATGCATTTTCCAAAACGCTGTGCAAAGCCTGGCACTCACTGCTGATTCAGAAGTAACGTCGAATCTCAGAGTCGTGGATTGTTTGAGACCGTTGGCTAAATGCTAGTTAGTGAGCTAAACAAAGTAAATGTGGACTGTTGTTCCTCTGAAGAGATGTGGAACTGTCTGAGTTAGGCCTGGCTCACACGTCTCTCTGTGAAACAAATGGACCTGCGTATTGTAAGCCAATGGAATATTGCATCACAGCATCAGACAGATGTTTTAATATCAGCTATATACAGTGGTGTTCAAAAAAATAGCAGTGCATTAAAAAAAGTGAATAAAGTGCAAATATTTTTTAATAGCTTTTAGTTCCATTTTTCAAATGTAGTGGAAAAATTACACATTCAATTCCAAATCAAAGCATTAACAAATTTTTATCAAGTCTGCGTTATTCTTTTACAGGAAGCAAAGAAAAGGAATATTAATCTGTTCAAAAAAATAGCAGTGTCAACATTTTTCTCTTCAAACTCAAACACTTACTGTATAAATTGAAGAAATTTTTCAAGATTTAACTTCACTTTAAATTACTGAACTAATATTTAGTTGCATAACCATTGTTTTTGATAACTGCTGCGCATCTGCGTTGCATCGAGTCAACCAACTTCTGGCACCTAGAAACAGGTATTTCAGCCCAGGATGAACGAACTATGTTCCACAGTTCCTCCATTACCTCAATCCTTTTTGTCTGGAACCAAGATGTTGCTCGCTTACTTGTGTGTTTGGGGTCGTTGTCTTGTTGAAACACCCATTTCAGGGGCATTTCCTCTTCGGCATACGGCAACATAATCTCTTCAAATATTTTGATGTATTCAAACTGATCCATGATCCCTGGTATACGATAAATAGGCCCAACACCGTAGTATGAAAACATCCCCATACCATGATTTTTGCGCCACCATGCTTCACTGTCTTCACAGTATACTGTGGCTTGAATTCAGTACCCGGGGGTCGTCTGACGTACTGTCGACGACCACTAGACCTGAAAAGAACAATTTTACTCTCATCAGTCCACAGAATGTTACGCCATTTCTCTTTGGGCCAATTGATGTGTTCCTTGGCAAATTTTAACCGATTCTGCACATGCCATTTTTTCAACAATGGTGCTTTATGGGGGCTTCTTGCTGATAGCTTAGCTTCGATCAAACGTCTTCTGACTGTAACAGCACTTACAGGTAATTTTAGATCATCTTTGATCTTTCTGGAGGTGATGATTGGCTGAATCTTTGCCATTCTGACTATTCTTCGATCCGTTTTAACAGTAGTTGCTCGTTTTCTTCCGCATGTTTTGGGTTTTTGTTGCCATTTTAAAGCATTTGAGATCATTTTAGCTGAGCATCCTATAATTTGCTGCACTTCTTTATACGTTTTCCCCTCTCCAATCAACTTTTTAATCAAATTACGTTGTTCCTCCGAACAATGTTTGGAACGGCCCATTTTACTTAGCAATTCAGAAGGAAATATATTTTATAACAACGTGTGAAACATTTGCTTCCCTTCTTCCTTAATAAAGGACAATTAAATCTATTACACTACTACATCTACAAGTAAATTATTTGCCATGCAGAAATATCACTACTACTAATAACAGTGGTTCATCAGGTTACTGATGTTGTACTGCTATTTTTTTGAACACCACTGTAAGCCTAGCGAGCTTGCTATGTAATGATGGTTCTGATTTAACTTGTGGTGACAAAAAATGACCAAGCTCACTGGCTGGCTAGCATTAATTATGCTTCATAAATATGTACTGCTTGGAAGGGTGATGGTAATTGCATGTTCACAGTACTTTTGTAGAAAGCAACGGTTGCAGTTTTTTCAGTCTAAAAAGGCTTTATGAGCAGCAGAACCTCTGGTTCTTTTTTACAGAACTCACTTTTGACCACAGCTTCACATACCAAGCCTTTATTTCAGTAAATTTCCATTTCTGAATATGCATTTCTCTATTTGTTTTATAAAATTGTGCAGTCATTATTAAACAGTGATAGTGGGCTTCCATCACCCATAAGCAAGACTTAATTACTGAGGCATGACACTAGGTTTTCCCTCAACTGCTGGCCCTGCGGAGGCAATATTACAACTGTGTGTGTGTGTTGGGGAGGGTCATGAGAGTGTCGAATGTAACTGGTGCGGGGGAGGGTGACAGCAGATGTCAAAAGGTTGGGAAAATAGAGAACACAGAGTAACTAATAAATATCAATTATAACAAATAAGGTACCATGATTTTGTGTCAGCCTATTTGTGTTCTCTCTCAGCACACATCTCTGAGATGTCTAAGACACTATTAGCAGTAGCAGTCTTCCTCTAAAAGCTGCCTGATAAAACCTACAAATTGTTTTGACTTAGTTTTGCACTAAGGAGGTTTTCGACACACAGCAATGACAGTAATTGCAATAATATAATATAACTAACATAAAGACAATAGCATGAGGCGTGAAAAAAAACTGCCTGAAACCCTTATAAAATGAGAATCATCTATTACCACACGTAATAGGCTACACCTCTTACAATTTGGGGTGAGCGTGCCCAACAGAGAGCACGAAGGGACATGCAGCTTTGGAATTTCTGATTCTAGGCTTAATTCCCGGAAAGCCATGTTTTTTTTTTTCCGTACCAGACTGGCATATCGTTTGTGAATTTGGGACATGCCCCTGGAGCACCAACAGAATTCCTCTCCAGAAACTTGTGTGATTGATCCAAGAGGAAATACTCAGCTTTGGCCAGTGTCAAAGGGCACCTACATCTGTAAAGAATGAGTGATTGAATGTTTTTTTTATTTAAACCAGGCAAAAAATCACCCATTGGGTTCGCAAACATGTTCTGGGACCTTCTGTGTGTGCTGATGTTTGGTACAGCCTAATGGCTTGATCCATTCAAGATTGTTGAAAATGGGCTTAAGTTATTTCTTACATTTTTTCCCCTTAAATTTATGAACAACACAATGGTTTGGCTCATTACCATTTTTTTTGTCTTTGATCCCTTCCACACACAGTTTAGCTTCAGTGACTAGGTGTCCACACTTTCAGCATTTAGGAGTCGGACCCTGCTGATTTCACCTGTATAATTATTCAATATATGATTTAATCAATTTAAATGTAATCAGTTGCTACAGGAATCAGTTGCCATATAGCACATTGCATAAAATGAACGCATTAGTTGGTCTGACTACTTAATTGAATAAATAGGATGTGAATATAGCACATTTATTCTTCATTGCGTGCATTGCTATTTCTGACATAATGTGGCCTTAAGAGGGGAAATCATCCCTAAATCGACATTCATTGTCTAATTGAGAATACTTTAGAGCTTGTCAGAGATCAGAGGTGACAATTATGGTTGGACTAAAAACCAGCATAAGCGGTGGGCTCCTAGGACTGAGTTTGGGAACCCCTGGGTGGGTGAGAGAGAGAGAGGGGGGCCCCCGTCTGTCAGCGGAGGGCCCCCCAGGCGACCAGCCTGGAACGGAATGCGCATTCCTGAAGCTGCCCATTCCCTGGAAACGGGGTGAAGGAGCTTCCATGGAGAGCTTCCCGCATCATGACAGTGGACGTTTTTGTCGCTACTCTGCTCTACCCCCCCCCCCCCCCCCCCCCACTTTGAGATGCTGCTGCACGCTGACCTTTGCAGAGCCGTCCCGCAGAGCACCCCCCCCCCCCCCCCCCCTTTAGCATTTTGGGTGGCGTGGCAGCAGTTCTTCTGGGTGACCTACGAGGTACCATTTTGCCAGATTGTTCCCAGAGGAATTCCGCACTCTGAACCAAGTCTCCGCCCCTAACCCCCCCCCCCCCCCCCCCCACACCCCCTGTGTGAGAATGCATGATATCACTGTGAGCTTCTACATCCATTAAGACTTTGAACGCAGAAAACTGAGTACACATCCCAAGGACTGAAGGCTGAATTAAAGTGGCGCTTAAAACGAACAAGAAAATATCCTGGCAGCAGAAACTGCTCTTGATAAGGCTTCCTCCCTCTGGCTTTATTATTTCTGGAATGTTCCATTGGAGGCAGGGTCAGTTTAGAGTGAGCTCTTTTATGTTCCGGGATATTAACCTGTAGAATAGCGATTGTTTCCTGTGTCTGTGGGGCGGGTTATAGCCTTTGCCTCTGTTAGTAGGCGCCATTGTCTAATCTGCTAATGTACAATGGCCTGTGTTAATTGAGAGGGGAGGGACAGGGGGGTGTTCAGAGCCATGGTAACACACTGTGGTTTGCCTCCTTGATCCCAATCACAAACCCGCCATTGTTTGACCAAGATAAGAGACAAAGGCAAGTAAACAAATGTTATGGCTCCGCGATTCTAAAGGAGGGCGAGCGGGCGAATCGTGGGGCTCACAGCTGTCGGGCTGGGAAAAGAAACCCCCTAAAAGACTGCCCGTTAAAAGACTGAAGAGATGAACAGACAACAGAATGGATGGAGATACAGGAAGAAGAGGGAGGTAGGCATTATATATTGTCGAATAAAGCGAAAACTCCTGGTTCAAACCCACGCCATGACACAACCTGGAGGCCTAGATGCATCACCCTGCCCTGCTGAACTGCAAATTAATTTACATTTGTTTGCTTGGAGTGTCTATTTTACTAGCTGGTTTAATACCTCAGACTAACCTGCCCATCCCGTTTTATTATTTGCATGAGATGTCACCCAGTGGAGCATGGGCTCCCCCTCTATTGCCGGGTTCTTCCCAACATTTCTACCCATTGGGGAGTTTTTTCCTCGCCACCATTTGAGTGTTTTTCTTCCCATAGGGGAGTTTTTTTTTCATCTCACTTGCTCGCTTTTTGTGGGTTCAGGCCTGGTTTTCCCAATTTCTCTATCTTGTGTGACTTAATATTTTACAGGAGGTAATGGTTGTAGAGTAATTACTAGGTGAATTATGGACTGGTCTCTATTTTTAAACACGTTACATAGCAACATTCTAAATGAAAGTATGAGCCTGCAATTTCAGAAAAGGATTACCCTGCGCAGATCTCCCTGCACAGATCTCCCTGTGCAGATTTCCTTCCCTGCACAAATCTCCCTGAGCAGATCTCTGTGATCTGTAATGAGAAATCACCCTGCAGTCCTTCAAACCCATTTCAGTACAGCTGCACAAAAGCATAAATATTCACATTGATTTATGAAATGGCGCTAATACCCTGTGACATCTAGTAATTTTGGGTGGCTACTTTCCCGCCCTTTTTTCCTCCCAGTTTGGAATGCCCAGGTGTATTCATCATCGCTGAAGCACCTGCTTTACGTAGACAAGAGTGTGGTGTGACGTCAGCTGCTGTTTTTCATTGCACCGCAAGCCCTCCCGTCCCTGATCGGCTGAAACCCGCCAATTGTGTGCTAGCTCGTGGGTGGACCCTGCACAGTCCAGACCGTGGGGCCCGTCCGCACACTAGAACAGCGCCTTAACGGAGCGAGCCATCCAGCAGCCTCACAAAATAGTATTATGACCCAGCAGTGAACCGCAGACTAGCTGACATCAAGTACCACTCAGCTGCAATATTTTTAGGGCATCTGTTCTCAACTGTTCACTTGATGTCTCATAATTGCCTTGATGAGGTAGCAGCCCTGCATTGGCTCAGAGTCAGGATGCCGATGCCCGCAACACAGAGCCGCTTTAAAAATGATGTCAGAGAGCAGTGCAGCACTGTATCTTAGCACAGCGATACTCTATGACCTATATAGCTGTGCAAAGGGGGATTCCACCACTATAGAATACTCAGATCTGTGATACAGTCTGCAGTCCATCACCAAAATTGAATAGAATGAAAATATTTTGTCAAGATTCACTTAACAATACTTTGTGACTTTTAGATTGGGATGGCAGGTATGCCATCCGCCAAGTTACGGCTTGGCAGGGCATGCCCCATACCTATACAGCACTGAGAGTTTGGCACTTTTCAGGGTTTCCTACAGAAGTAACCACAATGACCACATACTCTCAGCCCTTAAAATCATTAACTTCTGTATGTCCTGACCTCATGTAACCACACAGCATTCAGATAGAACTTCACACATCCACACAATAAAGCCCCAAACTTGGGTTATTTTGCGGTTTTTCTTCTTCTTCTTCTTCTTCTTCTTCGTCTTCTTCGTCTTCGTCTTCGTCTTCATCTTCGTCTTATTCTTCCCATTTTTCCTGCCTACCCAGAGACCCTCACTACCTGCATGCCTCCGTACCCTCAAAGAATAATTCTCCCCATTGGATAACATCGCATACCTTCTCTCCCAAGCTTATCGCCCAATAAAAACGCTTCAAACTAATCTGCAGACATCACAGAATCACAGACAAAACCGCTATATGGCTTTATGTATTCCACAAAGCTACTGTGGCCTACTGGTTAGAGTTGCTGCCTCTCACACAAAGGATTGAGGGTTCGAGCCCAAATGGACACAAGTTTGTTTTCGACAAAAACAATGTGCAACTGTTAAATACTTTTCATTTATTACGTACTGTTATTATTTTCACATTAACAAACGTATTTTTATTGCAAAGGCAAAAGACGTTTCCAATATTAACTGCTAAGTGTTTCACTTGTATTTCACTTATACTACAGCAAAATGGTGAAAGTCAGACGGACACTGACAAATGGCCTATAGCCTATATCACGTGACTATATCCCTTTGCTCTTCTGGTAAGCGTCAAGCCTTAGAATGCAAGAGACGTGGGTTCGTACCCCGCCTGGTTGGTACCAAAGTGTAATTTAATTTTGGACTCAAACAGTGCACATGTTCTGGTTTTCTCATACAAGAATGTTTTTTATTGCAAAGGTAAAGACATGTTTACAATATTAACTGTTCACTTAAAGTAGCCTGTTAGTTAAACAATTCAGTCACTGGACACGGCAGTAATGCAATAGGCTAGCTAATGTTATGGGAACAGGTATCCCATGGCCATTTGTCAAGCAAAGAAAAAAGTTTCAAAGCAGAATATTATCTGGTTAACATCGCGTTGTTGCACTAATGTAAAAAAAAATTCTATAAATAACTGTGCCATTGGCTACATATTTTAATTTCACACAAATGCCGACAAAAAAAATTAGTCTGTGTAAACTGGAAACCGAACCTTCAACGCACGCCCTGGCCAACATTTCTTTATTATGTCTTCATTCATTTCTTCACTTCAGCTCTGTTCAGTTTATCCTTTTCACACATCACACAACGTCACCATAAAATTAACTACTAGGGAAATTAAGAATTTACGATAATACATTAAGAATTGATGATAGCCTACTATAAACTGAAATCCCTTAAGAGATCGGATTTATAAACCTCCAATTACCCAAACATATCTGTTTCATGGTTAGTCACTTAAAAAACTATAGAATAGCGTCTGAACATTGCTCTAGTCTATGCTACTCTGGCGACAATGTAGCTTACTGCAAACACTTTTAATTATAATAATGAGAAGAAGAATAATCTCTGGTAGGCTACTTTCTTAGTAGTATCTGTTGTTTTCTTTCTGGCTAAGATTTCTGGGAAATATGCGTTGTCCAATGAAGCTTGTTAGCCAACGTTAGTTTTGCCAGAAAAACGTCAGTCAGTTGCTAGTAAGGAAGCGGGTACAAGCTAGGCTACTACGAAGCGAATCAACATGCCTTATACATCCATTGCAATACAGAAAACTAAACTATTCATTTTATTTAATTAGACATTAAATACAGCTCATCTACAAATTATTTTAATGTAATTGTGGGCTATCGGTAATAGGAGAAATATTCTCATTCTCGTCAGTACAGGGCGTTATGCTTATGCTAATGTCTGCATGCATTTATTTTGAATGCATGTATTCTGCATGCATGTCTTTCTCGATGTCATTATCTTCATGCATTATTCATCATTAGTTAGCTATCAAAAATAAGTGATATCTGATCAAAAACGTCTCCAACGTAAAAAAAGCCAAGTTACTCACGCATAGCCTACAGAGCGCTGTCTAAGTCCTTAATTCCAACTTGCAAAAACTAGGCCTGCCTTTAAAAGTATTGATGTCAAAATGTGGCCAAGTTACAACTAACAATATTGCATATTGTAGCTCACACTAAATAAACTAGCTCTATTCCAAAGCAATGCTATCCAAACTTTCCTAAATTATTTAATGCAACTTGGCCCTGTGTTTCTTCATCTTACCATCTCAAGAGAATGTGGTCAATGAAACTATGTTCCACATCAAACTGCAAAATTAGAATAATTTATAGTTGAAATACTCTGATTCAGATGTGTTGCAACTTGCACTTAGAAATGAAACAGAAAAAGTACTACACTATAGGGCATGTTTGAACAATTGTGTGCATCCACTGCTTTGGGTCTATGAAAAGCACAGAATGAATAAAATCTATTATTATTATTATTATGCATTTATTTATTTGGAATATTTGGATTTCTATCAAAACCTGTGTGGTCCTACAGAGCATAGATATCCTTGTGTTCACAAAATTCTGTTAGAAAATATCACAACTATTGGATACGTTCGTAAAAATGCTATATGTACACTTTTCTAGGTAAAAATATTACTTTTATTTATTCATCCCCCCTTTCTCTATTGTACATGATGTTTCTTCATATAAATGTTTATGAATTGTAATTAAATCTGTAGCAGCAGTTAACATTTTAAAACCTGTACATTTCCAAAATAAACTTGCCAGCAAAGTATAACCATATCCTTTCTGGAATGTAATTATTCATCAACTGTTAAAAACATTAATTGAAATCATATGTTGTTCCATGAGGCACAATCTCTTCACATGCTAAGATGAAGAAACACAGGGCCAAGTTGCATTAAATGATTTATGAAAGTTTGGATAGCATTGCTTTGGAATAGAGCTAGTTTATTTAGTGTGAGCTACGATAGGCAATATTGTTAGTTGTAACTTGGCCACATTTTGATATCAATACTTTTAAAGGCAGGCCTAGTTTTTGCAAGTTGGAATTAAGGACTTATAGACAGCGCTCTGTAGGCTATGCATGAGTAACTTGGCTTTTTTTTTTTACGTCGGAGACGTTTTTGATCAGATATTTATATACAGTATATGTGTGTGTGTGCTGTGAGCAAAAATATTTTTGATTGAATTTGGATGAAAATCCCATATGGCAGAATGAGACAAATTGGAAAAAGAAAGAGAGGGGAAAGGAGCATGTAGCTGGGAAGCAAAATTCCATAACTGTGGAAACATATTTTTAAAAAATACACTGTCTTAAAGTTTAAAGTTTATTTATTGTTATATTTCCAAAAAGATTCCACATATTTGTAGATTCGTATTGTGCCATATTCCATTTCTGTAAGGGTTCTGGTCTGTAGTGTTTCACTTTTGAAGTTTAGGTATAAATACAGTCCTGGTTCGATGAGAAGGAATTCCAACCTTTTTTTCAAACCCAGCACATGGAGAACAGGAACATTTCTGGGCCTGCGCTAGACTGAGAAAGTGAGTTTAATTGAGGACAGGCCGCTCGGCTTGCCGTGTATTTCCATTTATGTCCTGCCGTCTTCTCAGGATTACAGGTCGGTATCGACTGCTAAACTGTATAAAGAACACAATTTCACACACATTTCTCCCTCAAAGAAGCTCTAACTGTGCTTTAGTTCACTGTTAAAAGGCTGATAAATTGTATAAAGATCACAGCTACACATTTCCCTCTTAGTAAAGCTCTAAATGTACCATGGTTAACTGTTAAAAGGCCGGTAAAGGTTGTTAAACTGTATAAATATCACAGCAACACATTTCCCTCTTAGTAAAGCTCTGAATGTACCATGGTTAACTGTTAAAAGGCCAGTAAAGGCTGTTAAACTGTATAAAGATCACAGCTACACATTTTCCTCTTAGTAAAGCTTTGAATGTACCAAGGTTAATCTGTTAAAAGGCCGGTAAAGGCTGTTAAACTGTATAAAGATCACAGCTCCACATTTCCCTCTTAGTAAAGCTCTGAATGTACCGCAGTTAACTGTTAAAAGGCCGGTAAAGGCTGTTAAACTGTATAAAGATCACAGCTACACATTTCCCTCTTAGTAAAGCTCTGAATGTACCACGGTTAACTGTTAAAAGGCTGGTAAAGGCTGTTAAACTGTATAAAGATCACAGCTACACATTTCCCTCTTAGTAAAGCTCTGAATGTAGCACGGTTAACTGTTAAAAGGCTGGTAAAGGCTGTTAAACTGTATAAAGACCAGAGCTACACATTTCCCTCTCATTTAAGGGGCAGTGTCTCAGCAGCGAAACTGATAGATGCTGGTTTATGAATGGGAGGATGTGGTTTTTCCATGGAGGCTCACATACGTTTTAAAATGGACTGAGCTGCTCCGTGCATTGAGAACTCTGTGTGCAGAAATATTTCCTAATGCCGCAGTGGAATGTACCTTTAGCAAATTTCCATCCATCTCTGTCCTCTTGTTCTGTAGTCAGAACTCAGCCTATGTCACATATATAAGGGATATCTTTGTTTATCCATTTTTTAAATATAAAAGCTTTGATGAGGGGTGTCTCGTTGCGTAGCCTGTAAGAGCAGCATTCACATTCTCATTGCGAGCCGTGACCTCGCAGTTTCAGTCCGGCCGCTCGACCTCTGTCGCATGTCTCTCCCTCTCTCTTGCGCCCATTCTTCCTGTCTCTCTACACTGTGCTGTCCAATAAATCTGAAAAGGCCGCCCTAAAATATAACTTAAAAAAAAAAACGGATCAAATCCGGGAATAATCAGATTAACTGGACAACTCAGAACAGTTGCTGGCAGCGTCTCTCAAATGGCGAATGACGCTAGTTTGGCGTGCATGTTCACGGTATGCCATTCATGAAAGTAGCATCCCTTTACTATGACCTTACTCCTCACAGTGTATTACAATGCTGGAAACAACAACCAATGACGATGTTGTATGCAAATCAGATTTCTGCATTACGAAAATGCTGAATTTTCCCCCAGTATATCTATTAACCGTTAATTTTCAGGGACAAGAAACAATAGTGGTATTTCTTTCTTTCAAGCACAGAGGATCAGGTGGTTTTTACAGTCAAGTTTTTACTTGATGAATCGCCCTTAATTGTCTGGCAAAAGAACAGGAGGTTGCGTGATTGCTCAAAACGGCCTTGGAACCAACAGTCATTCATGAATCATTAAACTCTCCCCGTTTGTCCCTATCACCACAAACAGTAGGGTCTTTTGTGAATTCACTGTCGTGCACCTAACTTAATAGCGTTTATGGTTTATACACAGGGTAAGTCTTCTTGCTCCTCTCTGTGCTTTTTCCAGCAGCTTCCGTATACTTCTCTTCTGTCCTTCTGTTTCAGTTTAAGAAGGCTTAAGTGCCAGCTGCTGGGTGGCTCATCCTCTTAATGTATTGTTCCAGTGGTCCACAGTCTGGTATCCAATACTGGACTATGGCAAGGCCGACTGCGGAACGATGCGTAGTTGGCGCTAACATTGCTAGCATTGCCCGGGGGTGGGAAGGTTCCGGTTGGCTGGGTTGAGAGCATCTCATCGCGCACCGGTGCCCCCCACTGGTCAATCAGGCACCTGTGAGCCCTACTGTTAAGCCGGACATAACATGGAGCTTCTTCTTCCGGCCCTAATTGTGAACTGCGAGGTGGCGGATAAGAAGTGGCGGTTGACAACGCATGCTTTGGAGGAGAAGCTTGCAGCAGTGAGTGCTGATTAAAATACAATATGGCTTTCCATATCAGGGACAAAAACGGGGGAAACATTAAAAAAGAAGCCCTCAAGCCAATATAGACTGTCCTTGTTCAAGCATTATGCCAAATGTCCAAAGGAGCTGTTATAAAGTCACTTGGAATTGTTACAAAAGGCCAGAAACAAACCTGAGGTTCACCTCAGTAGATGGCTCATGTAAATATGCTCACAATCACAAAAGGGCTTTACATTTGCCCGTGAGCAACTAATCTCCCACAGTGGCAGCCAAGAGATACTCAAAAAAAGCAAAAGAAGGTTTCAGATGAAAACATTTTTAACGGGCGGATGACCCCGCTCGGCTCGGCTTTTGAAATCGGGTCTCGTTTGTAGCCGTCCCAGCGACCGGCCTACTGGATTTATTTACGTTATTTAGGGAAATATCTCCAAAGCCCGTCTGCTGAGTCACCAGAAATTTCCCCTGAAATGAACTGCGCTCGCTGGTCTCTGCTCTGGCACTCGTAGATCCTGTGTAAAACCGTGTTCTCAGCTTTTTTTGGGGGGGATTGCTTGCTTCTCAAGTTTATTTGTATTAAGTTGATTTTTGAACTTTTAGATTGTTAAAAGTGATTGTTTTCTTTAATTAGTTTGAAATAATAATTTGAATCATGATTTTTTCCTCAGTAAGTTTCCAAAAAGAATGTATCATGTATCTGGACAAAAAGGAAACTCATGTGAACAGTCCCTTCTTTTTAAGCCTAAATGCTTGGTTGGCACATTTTTCTGTTTAAAAAAACAGAATTTTTAAATTGTGCAATACATTGACTGGCAACCGATTTAAGCTTGCTAGTCTGGTTCACTGACCATGTAACAGACTGGTGCAGGGGTCGCCTCGTAATACAAGCCTCGTCCAGCCCTAGCATACCCATGTGATGAATGAATCCAGCAGGTTCTTTACCTGCTGTTCATGTTTAAAATCTCTATTAGGGGACGTGGAGCTAATCGATGGAAAAAAACCTACCGACAAAGACCAGTCAGGAGGATATTTTAAAGCAGTGCCCACTGTGCAGAAAATCCTAAATACTATGAACCCTAAACAGATAATGATTCTATCCAAACATCAAAACCTACATTTGTTTTTTTAATTTTTTTATTTTTTAAAGCGATATGTGGGCTACTATCATGAATTAAGATAGGCTAGCTAGCCTATTTAAGGCTTATTAGAACAAAATTGATATCTGATTGAACATGATTCTAACAACATTCTCTTAAGGCAAAAAGATCTTTTTTTTGCAAAATGCTCTTTCTGTGATTAAATACACATTTTACTCGTAATTGTTACTAGTAGCAGCTGCCCGCTGATTTTTTAAAAAACTTCAAGCATTGGTACTGTTAATACAGTCGTGCCTATTATTTTATATATCTGTTGGCGGTGTGGTCTCCTGTCTACTATCTCGAAACTAAAAGGCTAATTATTTTTCACTTCCAACTGATTGTGTAGGCCGAAAGCACAAGATGTAATGTTGAGCAAACCCAGAATCAGTAGGATTCTTCTCCGTTTCCTTTGTTACGCCACTGACGTCTTTATTTACATGGCCTGAATTCAGGATGGACTTTTGCCAGCTTTTTTTTTACCGTAGTAATTGGACGTTTTGCTCTTTCACTATGTTCGGAATAGCGGGTAGTTGGGAGGTTTATTAGGAATGGTTTTATTTCCTGCAGGTCGGCTGTCATACTCTGCTACTGGAAATGCTCAGAGAATTTGGTATTTTTATTTACACGGAAGTTAGCACACCAAAGCAAAAAGCATTATAAAGATTTTACCGGTATGTACGCGCAATGGGGTTGGGTATGATGCGAGTTTGGAACCGCGGCCGCACAGCAGAGGGAGAGATACGTTTAGCCCGGCGAGCTAAAGATCGGCACAGTATCATGCATGTGACCTGGGCTTTCTTTCCTTCCCAGTGATCAAAGGACCAGAGAGGTGTGGCTACGGCAGGCCACACATCTGGCACCCATGGCAACCAGTGGAATGGCCCTGATCTAGACTTTCAGACAGATGACAGACAAATGGATAGCTGGTAGAACCCTGAGAAAATTAAATTTACAGAGTCCCACTTTTGACCTGAACAGGCTTACGGGGCCTTCGAGGGATTAGGCACCCTAGGGCCTCGTGGAATCTTCTAACGCGCACCCGTGACATTTGGGGGAGGAAAGCAGGCGGAAGGCCACGTGTGGGGTGTGTCGGCTGGCTGGGGGCCCATTTCAGAAAAACACCCCCCACCCTGGTATCCCACGCATCGGTTCGCAAAGTTAATGGACTTTTTGGGCCAGAGAGCGCGGCTGTTTCATGCAGGTCTCAGGGGTGTCAGATACCCATTTTATACAAGCTTTTTTATGTTACAAACAAAAAAGTATCTTGCGACATGTTATTGTTATTTTTTAAATTAACATTTTAATTACTCAATTCAGAACTTCAAACTTAAAATATAGACATGAAGTACTTGAGAATTCAGTGTGAATGAGACGAAAGGAGATACAATCAAACTCACCAGATATCTAATTAATATCTGACCGGCGGTCGGTATGTCACACGTGTTCATTTGTCCTCCACTGAACTAGGTGTGGTTTTGCGACCAGCATTCGCAGTGGACCAAGCCTTCTGCCAAATGCCAGCTTTGTGCCACTTCATTTGCGCTTTCATACGAACATAAACACGATTCCCAGAAGATGTACGATTCCACTTTAAATTTGTCAGACTGTCTGGGTGGGCACGGATCTAAATGCGCGATTCAGAAATATAAACTATGGTGGTTAAACGCAACAAATATATGGTGGTCGAACACAAAAATATACAGGACTAAAATATATCCTCAATATATTGCAGCACTTCACAAAAAATCACAATTTACCCTAAAGTCCAATTCGTGAACAATGTACAACCGTGCTCATATGCCCCCCTTGCTGCAGGCTCAGGAGAGTGAAGACAACTCGCGGTTCTCCTCCGAAACACGCGGTGCCAGCCAGCTGCTTCTTTTCCCAGCACAGCCACAAGCCACGCATGTGTAGAGCGGGGGCGAAGGAGACCCAATCAGACCCAAGAGCTAGCCACAGGTGTCCAGACGGCCAACAGGCAATGAACACTGCTATCCCCGCTGACTGAATCCCTTCCTTATATCCCTTGGGCGATGTAATATAAGTATAGTATAATGTGTTTATATATATATATATATATACACGCGCACACACACACACACACACAAAATATATCTTTACAAATACATTTCACATACTGTGAAATATGGTTATTATTTTCTTCTAAAGTCCACATATTGACAATGTATTGCAGTATATTCCATTTCAGAAAAGGATGAAGAACAACAGGGTTAAGAAGCGGTTCAACCAGAATGGAAAAAAGTCTCTCTCTTTTACTTTTATTTCATACTGAATTGTGTTGTTGTTGAGCAGTTTCACTTTGGCTTGGGCCTCTGGAGCTGATGTTCAGCAGTAATAAACCTCCCTGCGGGTGGGGTACCAAAAGCGCCTTTTTTTCCTCTGAGTCGTACGCAAAGGGAACTGGGCCAGGGCCTGATCTAATCCCCTCCCTGTGAGATTTCGCCCAGTCTGAGCATGTAATACGTCTTAATCTGCAGGGGAGGCCTTGCCTCCTTCCCGTCAGCGGGCTTTTTTCCCGTGAACAGAGGGGCCGTTTCCCTCGTCCACGAGGGCAGAGGTCACGGAGCCACTTCTGAGTGAAGGCCTTCGTCCTCACAAGTCAGAAACCACGGCCTCCGCCATAGGTCCTGACCTTGTGGGAATGGCGCGGAAGCTTGTGCGGGCCGAGAGACTCGGGATGAGCGTGGACTTTCTCACGACGTGCGAGCAGGAATTCCCTGAAACCGTGTCCTGACCTCGTTACGAAACGTCCTGACGTCCAAAGCTAAAGTGCAGAATTAAAAAATATTTAATTACAAGTTCTTTTGGAGCATTTGTGTCGTCGCTCAGATACTTCTCAGATACTTCTCCTCCTTAGGATTTAAAAAAACAATAAAAAATGGACAGCACGGAGTCGAGAGACAGGAAGAATGGGGAGCAAGAGAGAGGGATAGACATGTGACAAAGGTCACGCGGCCGGATTCGGCACGCTGACGTCACGGCTAGCAATGAGCATGTGGATGGTGCCCTATAGCCTATGTCACCGAGATACTCCCTCTTCAGGATTTTAATGGGTTGGGGTGTCTCCTGGTACGCAGTGTGTCATGTGGCAGTGTTTTCCCTGGTATGCAGTGTGTCATGGGGCAGTGTGTTCCCTGGTACGCAGTGTATCATGGGGCAGTGTGTTCCCTGGTACGCAGTGTGTCATGGGGCAGTGTTTTCCCTGGTATGCAGTGTGTCATGGGGCAGTGTGTTCCCTGGTACGCAGTGTGTCATGGGGCAGTGTGTTCCCTGATACGCAGTGTGTCATGGTGCATTGTGTTCCCTGGTACGCAGTGTGTCATGGGGCAGTGTGTTCCCTGATACGCAGTGTGTCATGGTGCAGTGTGTTCCCTGGTACGCAGTGTGTCATGGGGTAGTGTGTTCCCTGGTACGCAGTGTGTCATGGTGCAGTGTGTTCCCTGGTACGCAGTGTGTCATGGTGCAGTGTGTTCTCTGGTACGCAGTGTGTCATGGTGCAGTGTGTTCCCTGGTACGCAGTGTGTCATGGTGCAGTGTGTTCCCTGGTACGCAGTGTCATGGGGCAGTGTGTTCCCTGGTACGCAGTGTGTCATGGTGCAGTGTGTTCCCTGGTACGCAGTGTCATGGGGCAGTGTGTTCCCTGGTACGCAGTGTGTCATGGGGCAGTGTGTTCCCTGGTACGCAGTGTGTCATGGGGCAGTGTGTTCCCTGATACGCAGTGTGTCATGGTGCAGTGTGTTTCCTGGTGCGCAGTGTCATGGTGCAGTGTGTTCCCTGGTACGCAGTGTGTCATGGTGCAGTGTGTTTCCTGGTGCGCAGTGTCATGGTGCAGTGTGTTCCCTGGTACGCAGTGTGTCATGGGGCAGTGTGTTCCCTGGTACGCAGTGTGTCATGGGGCAGTGTGTTCCCTGGTACGCAGTGTGTCATGGTGCAGTGTGTTCCCTGGTGCGCAGTGTCATGGTGCAGTGTGTTTCCTGGTATGCAGTGTGTCCTGGGGCAGTGTGTTCCCTGGTATGCAGTGTGTCATGGTGCAGTGTGTTTCCTGGTGCGCAGTGTCATGGTGCAGTGTGTTCCCTGGTACGCAGTGTGTCATGGTGCAGTGTGTTTCCTGGTGCGCAGTGTCATGGTGCAGTGTGTTCCCTGGTACGCAGTGTGTCATGGGGCAGTGTGTTCCCTGGTACGCAGTGTGTCATGGGGCAGTGTGTTCCCTGGTACGCAGTGTGTCATGGTGCAGTGTGTTCCCTGGTGCGCAGTGTCATGGTGCAGTGTGTTTCCTGGTATGCAGTGTGTCCTGGGGCAGTGTGTTCCCTGGTATGCAGTGTGTCATGGTGCAGTGTGTTTCCTGGTGCGCAGTGTCATGGTGCAGTGTGTTCCCTGATACGCAGTGTGTCATGGTGCAGTGTGTTTCCTGGTGCGCAGTGTCATGGTGCAGTGTGTTCCCTGGTACGCAGTGTGTCATGGTGCAGTGTGTTCCCTGGTACGCAGTGTGTCATGGTGCAGTGTGTTCCCTGGTACGCAGTGTGTCATGGTGCAGTGTGTTCCCTGGTGCGCAGTGTCATGGTGCAGTGTGTTCCCTGGTACGCAGTGTGTCATGGTGCAGTGTGTTTCCTTGAATCAGAACCCCCATTACTCACTCTTCCGGTCTGTGAGACTGCCATTTGTCCAAAGCAGTCATTTGGCTGAAATCCAGCTGCTCTTGATGCGAAGAACAAATGAAGAAATGTTGCACTTTCATTTCCTGCAACAGCCAAGAATGCAAGTAAACGCACAGAACCGCACACATTCAACAACAACGGGAATGACAACAAAGTTACAACCTATTATTTCGTAATGGTCAGTGAACGGGTAGTATAATTATGCATGTTAATAAGAAGATGGTAACAAGTACCCAAGTGTTTACATGCTCATTTAAGACTGCATGATACAACATACAGAAACGCACACATTTAATTTGTAACATTAATATATATTTTTCACTCAGCTTTTTAAGCAGAAATCGAAAGAAAGCCTGAGGCTTAATTGTTAGTTGCTTTCATTTTCCCAGACACAATCAATCCATTGGCCGGTATTCAATCAACACTTGTCCCTAATTTTGAATTAACAAGTCAATGAAAGTGTTGACCTTTTTCTTCACAAACTCCGTTTGACGAGTTCTGCTTTTGACCTGAATTTACTTATCAGTCGGTGAGGCCAGTCCTTACAGGGTAATCCTTAAAAAACGATAACCTTTTTACTGTAAAATTTAATTTAGTTGCAAAAAGAATTAACAGCACTTTGAATAATTTCATAATTTAGCGCTGTGTTGAGTTGCTCCCTGCTCCTGTTGCCTTTGTCAAATGGCTTCCACCTTGATGCCACAGCAGTTGCAAACTCCCAACTCCCAAAATTAATTTTGTGACTTTCAAACGAGCCATAAATTAACCTGAACTTTGGTCGCATTCCTATTACAATTAGCAGACAAAGCAGGTGTATCTTAGGTCTTAGAAGTGCAGAATTCTATCTGCAGATAGTGTAGCTTTTATAAAGTCCTGTAGCATCGCTATGCATTGTGTTGCATCCACGTTTCAAAATAAAAAAAATTTCATGTGTTTTGTCTGTTGTGTACCTGAGGGAAATGCCAGGAACCAGACTGGTGGGGGGGGGGGGGGGGGATAAATTTAGCCCAAGGCTGCATGCGGCTTGCTCTCGGGGTCAGAAGACTCGGTGGGGTCGGGGCCTTGGGTAAACACAGCATTCCTCAGCTGTCTGAGGGCCCGGGGCCGGACCCCTCCGCTCTGACCCGAGAGGCGACGGGATCGCGGCCCGGGTCCAGGACGGAGGAGGCCCGCAGTGTTATCATTCCTTTGGCCGAGAGGACTACAGAGAGTAGGAGGAAGGGAGTAAACAGCCTGGACTTCCACATCCACATAGATCATACTGTCCCTGTGAAGAAGGCCTTCCCCATTCAGTTACTATAGCCACATCCCAACATAGATAGATAGCTTTATTGTCATATGCATTAAAAAATACAGCCAGTGCATTGCAATGCAATGTAAAACTTGTGCTCTGGCTACTCTGTAGGATGACTACTACTAGATTGCAGAGTAGGCTGTGTAGTTCAGGGTACTAGCTGCAGTATCTCAGTGTAAAGTATCCTGAAGACTGCAATCTGTTAGAAGTGCAGGCTGTTTGAATCGGAAATGAATGTGCGGTCTGTTTGAATCAGAAATTAATTTGGAGTTTGTCAGACTTGCAGTTTGTTTTGAATAGCACATGAGTTTAGCATACCAGAGATGCCAAACATGAACACTCCTACCCAGGAGTACTGCAGAGCACACTCGTTTCTCCATAGATGTTTGTTTTCAGAATTCTTGACTGGCAGAATGATATAATATAGGATACTTCTTATCTTATCGTGAATTTATTGTGAATCAGCTCACTGACACACAAGTTCAAGTTCAACCTGCATGTTTTTGCAATCGTATTAGGTTTGCTGTACATCTTGGAAATAGTCAAGTGTATGGGTTCATGAGCATCCATGGAACACCAGATTTTACCCCAAAACAGTTTTGTCTTGTCTTTAAATTTGGGAAAGTCACCTGTCCTCAAATGTGTTGCTTGCTTAGCAATAGCAGAATAGCATCCATTGAGACAGTAGTTTAATGTTAAAGGGGCAGTTCACCCAAAAATTACATTTTGATATGTTTCTACATATCCAGAGTGCTACCTATCCATCCAGGTAGTTTCGCTGAGAACTCACTAGTTTTGGAGACATCCACGGTGACATCAGCCTGATAGAATGGACCTCAGCGGGTCCAAAGCTGGTGGCGCTCAAAGCGCAAAAATTGCACAGTTGAAAAAATCAACAGCAACGTCTGATCTCTTTCCAAATATAATGACACGGTTACTCATGAACATCCACAGACCTTGTTGTGCACGGTTTTTTCAAAAAAGACTTTCTACGGAAGTACGCCAAGTGTGTATATCTGCGCATCAACCAAAGCATGCCAGTATTCTGGGGCTTATGTCAACAGACACAAACGCGTCGGGAATGAAGGTGGTTTGGATCTCTGAAGTGTTCCGACAGTAAAAGGTTTTATCGGGTCAGGGCAAGGATGCGCAATCTTACCCAAAAAGGGCCGGTGTGGGTGCAGGTGTTTGTTTTTAGCACAGCACTAAGACACCTGATTCAACTAATGAACTAATCATGGTATTCGATCACCTTGATAAGTAGTGCTGGGCTAAAACAAAAGCCAGCATCCACATCGGCTCTTAGATTCAGATTAGATCGGAGACCCCTCAGTTAGGGTGAGCAAGGCCTCGGCCTCCGCCCCCTGCCGCGCTCCGCCCCCTGGCCCCAGCAGTTCCAGTTTCTGGGATGGAGTTGGGGTGGGGTGGGGGGGGGACAAATTTGCCTCCCGGCAGGCGGAGAGCAGCAGCTCCGGAGGCCCTGGAAAGAGATTGGATTCCGCACATTCCCTCTGAGATATCTGCGCCGCAATAGGGCAGCGCATTTATACAAGCGCTCTGGAAACAGGTGACCCTCCCGCCGGAGGAATGTAAACCACCCACGGCCTCGTTCCGCCGACGAAAAGCCCAGCGGACGGAGTAGGTGTTCCTGACACGAGAGGCGGCGCTAAACTAAAGCCGAGCGGCTGTGAGACCTACGCCGCCTTCCCAACGGACCCTCTTTCTTTTACCTTCTAAACAACTTTAACCGTTATTTTACGTCTTACTGAGTTCCAAACAATATTCACTCCCATTGCGTTTGTATCTCAGGTTCCACTGTCGGAAAATGGGTAAAATAATGTGCGCACGGTACACCTGTCTGATTTGATTGTGTGCAGTTTTCAGATTGTTGCAAATAACAGATTCAGTGGCATGTGGAATACTGAAATCAGACACGAAATGCAATAGTTTTAACTTAAACAGTTCACTTTCTCTCTTATTTTGACGTGGCCCTAACACCTGATAAGATGCAACTTCTTTATCTGTTCTGTGTGAGGAGAGTGGTGTTCAGGTGGGTGGACGGCCCCCCCTTCTCTGGGCTTATACAATCAAGTTGACTTTTCATGATTGTTCATTTTTTATTTCTTTTTTGTTACTTCCAATCTACAAGATAAATACAAAGCTCAGTGTCTGTTGTACGTGTTCTTGAGTGAAAAAATCAATCTTTCGTTATCAATGAACACTTGGGCAATTGCTTTTCAGCAGAATAATAGCATAAATATATATTTATTTTTTACAAGCATTTAGCAGACACTCTTATCCAGAGCGACTTACACAACTTCTTATTCCATTTATACATTCATACAGCTGGATATATACTGAAGCAATTCAGGTTAAGTACCTTGCTCAAGGGTACAACGGCAGTGTCCTACCTGGGAATCGAACCTGCAACCTTTTGGTTACGTATATATACATGAATATGTATACATACGTGATACTGCAAGACACACATACTCCGTTATAGGTTCCAAGGCAGGGGTATGCAAATCTTTCCCTCAAGGCCAGTAGTAACCGCTTTAATTTCTGCCTGATAGTTAACTGATTTTCTATTGTCACCGATTGGCCAGAGATTCCACTTACCTGATGACCCAGGTCTAAATCAGTCCCTGATTGGAGGGGAAGGACGAAAAAATGTGAATCAACGTGGGGTTCTACCTCGCCTACAGACAGAGCTGTTTCCTCACGGGAATTGAATAAACTGTGGTCTGTTATAAATATGTGGACTTTATGGAAAATGTACTAATTTGTTTCACAGAGATGTTTTAACCTCTTCCTACCGAGGGCAAAATAGGCCAAATTTTGCCTGTTTTCACTAGTGACAAACAAAGGTGGTTATCTCAAAAACTATAAATGGTACAAATATGGTTCATAGCTTTTATTAAAGCAGACACCTGCAGTATTACGACTAAGCAGTGAGAACTCATAGAAATCCAGTTTTTGATACTTAACTACAACAATTTATGTACAGAAAATATAAAAAAACTAAAAAACGGGTACCTACATTCAAGTTTAAGAATTTTTACCTGGGGAGCTACAAATGCAATCAAGGAAATGACTCCTCTATCTGATTCATCAATATGCTGCCTACCTCTGGTAACAATCTGGTGTCAATATCTCAAACCATTCAAATTTTACAGGGTTTTTTTCAGGTGAACCTTTTTCGTTATCCAAATGGTGCCAAATGGTGCCAAATGTGCCAAAAATGGGAATGTTCCAGAAAGGTCTCAATATGATTTATTTTTTAGGTTTTTACAATAAAATGAGATAATTTGTCAATATTGGCAATAAAAGTTCATTTTTAGACGTGTTCTTGGTGTTCTGCATATTACACAACTAACTACCCAAGGTTACAAAAAGCTGTCAAAACCCATGTAGCAGCACAGTGAATCTTGTGTATTTCACCAGAGCCCCATTAGCCAGAAATGAGTCCAGGAATGTGCAAACAGGTTTTCAAATGAATAATGGGAATAGTATGAAACTTCCCTACACATTAATGCTTGCCAGTCATGTCCTTTATTCTGTTGCCACCTCCTATGACAGGGACGTTGGGGTTGGGTTTTAGGAGGCAAAACTTTATACATGACAAACATATATCAACTATATACAAGTGCACTAAGGTGTACTACTAAAAGTGTAGTGGATAAAAAATCAAAAGTCCACCAGTTTCCTAGATAAAAAATAAAAACACCCCTGCTGTAACAAATAAAAAGATCCTTGCCTCTAATTGCTGAAGTTACCGTATTTACACAAAGAAAGTACAAAATGGCAGGGTCCAAAAAGCTAAAAAAAATGAACTAAAAACAAAAAAAGGTAAAGGATCAAAACATCGGGGTGGAGGTTGAGGAGAGATTATTTAACCATTCATACAGAAGCCATTTAGACTACACATTCCCTCAGGAGAGCAATCTGCATCATTACAAATCCCACTAACCCTGTCCATGGAATTGTCCACCATGTTGATATACCCATTAGTCCCCCTTATACAACAACAATCAACAATAATAATAATCAACAAGTACTCCCTCATGTTATCATGTTCTTATACCATGCATAAATTACCATTTTGTTTACCTGCACAGCCTTCTGTACTGCATACAGAACAATTTACTCAGGTGGAACAATGACTTTACTAAACACTTCCAGAAGCCATTTCACACTCAAAAAAATCGTTTTAGTAGCTCATCTCAGACACAAATAGATAGCTAGCTGCTTGTTACCTGTAATTTTGCTTGCATTACATTACATTTATTTAGCAGACGCTTTTATCCAAAGCGACGTACAGTAAGTGCGCACAGAGACATCAAGATCACTACAGAACAGACAAGGCAAAGCACATCCTTCGCATAATGTAGCAGCTATCCCTAGCAATGAACGTCGACTGTAGTTCACAGTTAGCTGTGGACAAATCAGCAACACCACACTTCCATTCCTAATACTCGTATAAACTATAATAAACAGACAGGAAAACACAGGGATGCTTGCTAGCTTGCCACTGTAAAGGCAATACTATCTATATTAATTTAGCTGAGAGGGACCGATTTTATGCATAAGTATATAAGGTTAGTTAGCTTCACAGAAGAAACACAGGGATTCACGCATTGCAGCTAAATTTCCTTCGATGCTTACACCAATACACCCTAAGTTTACTTCATAAATTATGTATCATACCGTTGGAATGTGCAATTTGTAATATTAATTGTATGAAAAACAATAAAATACAGTTGACAATGTAATTACGAACCCGCATGGCATTGCGTGAATTCACACTGGTATATCGAAAAATCGGTAATACCACCAGCCCTAACGACGTTACCTGCCATGGCGAAATTCAATGCGTTTATAGCATAACACTGTTAGTATGATAAAACAACTTACATGTCAGCAACATCATCTCGGTCATCAGTGGATTCAGCGTCACTGAGACAGGATGAGTCTCCCTCGGCAAAAACATCTTCTGGCTTATCCAGTTCGTCTAGCACTTGGTGCACGGATAAACGCCTCAAAAATCTCGACATAACTACACAAAAACTGTATCAAAAATACTCTAAAGTAAAAAATGTAACTGCGGGCCTTACCTAATTAATTGTGCCTTGCTAAACGGAATGTAGCGAGCTACGCTACAAGGTAAAAACACTGCGCCATTTTGGTTCGATAATTACGCGTGGCTCGCCACTTCCTCATCCGCACGGCTCGATTTCCTTTTTTACGACGGCTATTGTATTCAATAGCCGGCTTGTTTCAAAGATAAGAGTCTTGGCTATTTCCTGGAATATTTGACAGACAGTTTTAAAACCCAATGGAAAGCTAATAATACTCAGAGTGGAGGCGGGTGGAAGACGGTTTTTCCCACTTCAGATAGGCCTATTGTGCTATCAGTCAAAGAAATACACCCAATTGACGACGGTTTTGCATAAATCTCTGCAAGCATGTTCAAAACTACTCTGGCTAACATATACTAAGCCATGGGATTGGTACTCCAGAAACTGGCTGAGTTTCACAACGCCAAAGTGAACACAGCCGAACGAGTCGTAATCAAGTGCAAAAAAGCACAAGTCGGTTTAAAATTGGAAAAAAATAATGTACAGCCGTATGAAAGTTTTAAAGTATTTTTTCTTGAAGCCTAAAGGTATAATGATTTTTCAAACCAAAGTTTTGTGAAATACAATTAAGCAGAACAGTTTACCAGCACATTGTTTATGGTGTGACATCAAGCTGCAATACATGTTTGAGAATTAGGTCCGAGTTTCCAACGTTATTTACGAAGTTTTATCCCGACGTTTTGGGCTTAAAAACCACTTTCCCAGAAGGAATGGATATATCTTAAGGATATTTAATCAAAATATTGAGGTGAGCAGTTTATTATATATTATTAAATTAATGAAATGTATAATGTAATAATTTCCGTCACGCCGGCGTGACCGCTAGGGGGCGTTTGGCATTAAGAGGTTAAAAGTGATTTGCAATGTCTGAAAGGGGCAATAATTTGTATATATGCCCATATACTGCAGTGTTATATTGTAGTGTTGCAGTAACCTTGGAAATAGATTTTATAATCAATGTATTGCATTGCACTCCATTTCCAAAAAGGGTTTTTCCTTGCAGTCATGGGAACTAGGACTTCAAAATACACAAGTTTAACCAACTGATTTTTACTGAGCTCCCATGTGTGGGGCTTTGGTTCTTTGCCTAGCCTGGCGTCTTGTAGGATCCATCGCCTTCCACTGGTGTTGCCATTGCGACGATGGCATCGATGGGGTTGTCTGTGGCCATCCATGGCCATCCTTGCTTTGCTGACAATAGGAGGCAGAGGCCAAAAAAATGCATAAATAAAGGCAGATAGCTGTAATTTTGTGTGCAGTGGGAAAACAAAATTTTATTCCCTGTTGTTTTAACAAAAATATGGAAGAAGGAAAAAGTTCCATGCCCACAACTTAGGTGTAAAGACCTCCTCCTTTTACAAAGACGGGGCAGACGGGCCAGGCCGTTTAGCACCATGGCCTATACGGTGTGAGAAGAACCGCAAAAAATAAGTATTTATTGAAGGCTAACCAGTGGTTTCAACAGACACGTCAGTGCAGACAGTTAATGAGAGTCAGCAATAACATTAGAGGATGCTCTTAAAGGGACATTTCCTTGTTTACTGCCAGCGAGCTAAAAGGCAGGACCGCTGTTTATCTCAGCAATTTCCAAACGATATTGGCTTCAAATATCGTCCAGAGACAACGTGTGAAAACGGTCAAGCCAGAGGTTATTTATTTATTTTTTTTAGTTTGTGTTGTGTGAAGGGAAAAATAGTGCTTTAAAGAGGGTGAAATGGCAGGTTGAAGGGCTTATTTTTATGCTGGTGTGCTTAAAATGAGAGAGCTTTCCCCTCGGAGCGCCAGTGCTGACGCCTGCTGATCTCTTATTTAGCCTTCTCCTCGACTCCTGTGCCTCACTCATTAGTGGTTCACGAGTACGAGGAGGAGGAGGAGGAGGAGGAGGGAGGGGGGGGGGGGGGTTTCTCCCGAGTGTTTTCACCCAGGTCCTCTATAATCAAACATCCAAGACGGAGGCAAGTTCCGCAATGTTTTTTTTTACCGCAGATTGCGCTCGGGGGAAAGCTGGCAAACAGCCTCACGTGGAAAGCCCTCAGGAGGAGGTTGGCACAAAAAAAAAAAAGACAAACTCACGAGTGAGAGAGTGAGAGAGTGAGAGAGTGAGAGAGTGAGAGAGTGAGAGAGTGAGAGAGTGAGAGAGTGAGAGAGTGAGAGAGTGAGCCTATACCATGGACTACAGCAGGTAATGGGGGTTATGTATAAAACTGAAAAATCCACCATGACCAATTTCATGTTTGAGAACCCTGCCTATTTATACAATTGATTCAAGTAATAATAATAATAACAATAATAATAATGCATTTGGCCAGGTCCCCTTGAAAAAGAGATGAAATTCTCAATGGGGCTCTCTCTTGGATACATAAAGAATAAATAAAAATGTGTTTGTTTAGGGCTTTTCCCATGCTTGCACTGTGCGGAATAAAGTGCACAAACAAAGTGCTGAATGTTGCTTAATCCCAGAGCCAAGCGCCGTAAGGTACGTGCAAGCAGATACCAGGTGGTCTTTTTTCTCACTTGGTTTTTTTGTTGCCTTTTGGTAGAAATTCAGGAACACCAATGTAAATGTACAACAATGTAAACTTGTAAATACAGAATATAAGGCAAGTGAGAATATTTGTTATGTCGCTCATATTGTTTCAGCTCGAATAATGCTTCACCTCGACAACATTACTGAAGTCACAGGGCGTTCTACACGTAAGAACAACAGTATTACATGTACTGTATGATTATTCAGGAATATATTGATAATGAGGGATGTTTATAGAAATGTGAAACTCTGAAAATGAGCATTGAGTACAGTTTTGGTCATGCATGCTCTCTTAAGTGTGCAATGTTCCCTGGAAGGCGTACAAGCTGAAACACATTTGCAATTAGCTGCACATCGGGAAGATTGCCGAGTTTAATAATAAAAAATAATATGAATCTTTACCCAGTGAGTGCTGTCCTGTACTATTATTATTTAATTATTTCAGTTAAAGAAATGTGGCATTCCTGCTGCAGTACAGTTAAGGAGCAACACATTAATTTATGAAATTGTCAATGAATTGGCCTTTAGTTAACGTTTTCTCAGGGATGAGCGACTGAAATCCTTACTTATTAGTGACAGATAATCATAAACATGAGGCTACTGTATGCGCTGCTTTATGTACTTGAGACATTGGCTGGGATTCCGTCAACATTTGCCTTTAAATCTGTCTTATAATTAAATGTGATTTGTTTTTTCCTTCACAAACAGTTTGTAAAGTTGCTGAAAACCAACTGGCCAAACTGATTTTTGTAAAGATTAATTTTATTTTAACAACAACAAGTTTGTACTAGACATGGGCTAATAGGAAATATCATAGATACATGATTGAAACAAAGGCGTGGTAGTATTCTCTAACATGATCAGTGTTTCGAGAGAGAAACAGATACCGATTTTGAGAGAGACAGATACCGATAGCTACTACAGCACCACACCCCCTCCCCCTCCCCCGGTAAAATGTTCTAATGTATAATGTTGAAATGCTGCAGGTATAGACAGGTGTAGAAGCATCTGGATCAGGAACAGCATCAGGAGTATTTGCATTTGCAAGGGGTCTGTCTGACCGGAACGCGGGAAAATAGGAATTTGGCGGCAGGCGGCATAGGCCTGGCGCCCATCCTCAGGGGCCACAGGTCACAGGGAGCACAGGTGCGCCCATCCTCAGGGGCCACAGGTCACAGGGAGCACAGGTGCCACGCAGTCCAAGGAGGCTTTGTTTTGATTTCGCGGGAAGACGTTGTGCAACTTGAAAACATATTCTCGTCTTGTCCTGTTCATCAAATGGGCGAAACATATCAAGCACTATTATATGCTCCAGCTCGTTCTTCAGGTATGTCTTTTTTTTTTTTTCTCGACATTAGCTGGGTTTAGCATATAGCATTTACTTTAGCTTTTTGTTATGACGATTGTACCAGTGTATTTCTCTTTCAGTAGCTGGGCTGAAGCACATTTGCGACAGCGACAATAATATAAGGATGAAATATTTGAGATATAAGCAATTTACTTATTGATTTTTTAATAAAATATACAAAGATATATACAAACAAATACAAGTAATAAGCTATAACATGATAGGCATTCCAATGGCATGAGGCAGCAACTCAGAATCTTGACCATAGTTTTTTACTCAAATTCAAATTAAACAGACAACTTTGATTCAAGTAAATTAACCCTAATAGAATGTTCACATTTTATGATACCTTTCATGTTTGAGTTTAAACTAACACAAAACTATTGTAACAGAAAAATTGACACTTTGTCACCTTTTTTGTGTCTCCCAATTGACTAGCCTTTTATCCCTAAATATAAAAAATCTGTGTTGAAACATCCCATTTTAGAGCCTGAGGTAAGCAAATGTTTTTGACGTTTAAAACCTATATGGGTGCCACCAGAATTACCCACAAAAAATCAGATAAGAACTAAAAAAGGTTCTATATTTTCTTACATTTTATACAGCTGTCAGCTACCCCACACAACACCTTTGTATAGAAAGTTGGTACGGGACTTACAGAAAATATGGCATGATGTTTATTGTGTGTTTACTATTTAATCCCAACAAATTAGGAAAAATCATAGTGTCAAGATGAAAAAATAAGGTTAACTGGTTTTTAAGAGAATGATGTCAAACACTGAATCAGGTCAAATTGACCCGGAACATAATATGAGGGTTAACACAATGTATACAACTGTTAGTTCCAACTGCACATTGTGATTGGCTGAGATTATTGTTGCAAAGGGAGGGAATTTTCCAGGTAACTTTCGGTAACTGAGTAATTTCCGGTAACTTTCTGTAATTTTCCAGGGTGAATCACCACTCACTGTAACAACTGGATCTCATGCTTAAACAAAGCTAATAAAACACAAAAAGTTTTACAAGAAGAAAAAACAATAAACAAAGAAAATGTGCTGAACAGGCCCAGGTCATATTTGGAGAGAGGTTTCTGCGACATATGGTCCCATCACTACCATTGCACAGTACCTTCATCTAGATCAGGGGAAAATTCTTATAAGTTTGGGTAAATTTTCTTGCAAGGAAGGGCTGTGGAGTTAAATAATATATTTTGCTGTCTTCGATGAAAGAAAATTGAGAGTGCTAAAATATATAAATTACTAAAATATATTTTTGCATTTATGTTTCTTTATTTAATATGCTTTTTGTTAAACAAACTGCATTTGAAAAAAAACATACAAAAATATGTGTTCACATTGTGGTAAACCAACATCATGTTTTTTTGACATTTGCCATTTCTTAAAACCCATGGCTTTCTCCCTAACAAGGCTTTGCAGTGACCCCTCGAATAGGCCCAATACATAACAAACCAAAGACATACTTATTGTAATTAGCATAAATTCCCAAAATTACCTCAAAATTTCCAAAATTATCTCAGAATTCCTCAAAAATGGAAATTTTTCTGGAACTTTACAAACATAGCCAAGATACATTCCATGAGTGCTGATATAAAGTACATCTTCAATCTGACCTCATCACCAGCCGGGATCAAGCCGCTTTGTTTACATTCTAATTGATACATTGTTGGAAAAAAACAAATTAGTTTTTCCCGATTTTTCCCTTTTTCTCCCAATTTTGATAGCCAATTGGACCCTGTGTAATTCAATTCCCCCCGTGTAGCAACCACTAGAGAATCGCCGCTACAACCCCTTTGTCCGGTAGCAGGATAGAGGGCGCCACACCCTCTTCAGGGCGTGACTCCTCAAGCTCCTAACCCTGAGTCCAGCTCTCCCAGAGCTGTCTTATGTGCGATGATTCTCTTCCGAGTCCCTCCCCCTCTCCAAAATTGGTGGAGCCCCTTATTTCCAACAAGATGTCAACATGTGACTGTCTTGTTAGTAAAGGCACTTGAGTGCAGGTCAGGCCCTGTGGCCTTGGTACCACTGATCAAGGCTTGCCTGAATTTCAAAGTAAAATATATTATCAAGATAATGCACCCCCTCACAACATAGAGACAAATATACACATAATATCTGCTTTCAGATATTTCAGTATATGTTTAGTTCATATAAACACATACACACACACACTAACATATTTCAGACATTTTATCATTATATATTCCAAAAATATTTACAATATATTGCAGTATATTACATTTCCGTAAGTGCTTAACCCCCATTAGCTCAGTCCTACTCGTATTATCCAGTTGAAGAACCAGGTCATTTGCAATATATGTCAGTGTCTATAGTTAGTTCTTTTTTCCACTACACCCCCAGAGCCACCACCCCCAGGGGGTGGGATAGGGTGCCACGGAGTGAGCTTTGACTGTTCCCACTAAACATCATTGCCAGCTGACTGACTGGCCTTGGATCAGCTGGCTGATCCCCCTCAACCCACAGTTGCCAGTTATTTTTCCAAGTGAAGGACGATGCCAGCTGACTTACTGACCCAGGATCAGCCTGTAATGCAGTCGTAAGGCTTTCCTCGGCGGCTACATTAAATGAAACGGGCAGACCTGGCCACGATGAGTCGTCCTGGAAAAAGGTCACCGTCAGCTCTTCTCAAAAGAATGGGTAATTTATTTAAAGGGTCATTTATTAATTGGACCCTTTTAATTACTGTCGTCAGGGATCAATATTGTTTGGGTTACAGCTGGCTTTGTTGACTGGAGGGTAAATCTATGTGTAATTGAAAAGCTTTCATCTTCAAGCTGAACCAGAGTGCTAGAATAACTTGTTGCAGGGAAGGGGAAAGCTAACGTGCTAAACGAGCCACTGACAAAGGCATTTTCCCATGTTGGTTGCACCACCTTTGTGACTGTGACTGTGGACATTTAGGCATTTAGCACGTGCGCTTTTTCAGAGCGACTTTCACACAGCTTTCATTTCACTCAGCTTGATTACCATGCCCAGGGGTACAACGGCAGTGCCCCACAGAGGAATCAAACCTGCAACCTCTTAGTTGTAAGCCCAGTTCCTGAACCATTATACTACACTACTGCCACCAGCTATGCTACACTACTGCCACCAGCTATGCTACACTACTGCTGCCACCAGCTATGCTACACTACTGCCGCCAGTTATGCTACACTACTGCCACCAGCTATGCTACACTACTGCCGCCAGTTATGCTACACTACTGCCACCAGCTATGCTACACTACTGCCACCAGCTATACTACACTACTGCCACCAGCTATGCTACACTACTGCCGTCAGTTATGCTACACTACTGCCACCAGCTATGCTACACTACTGCCACCAGCTATGCTACACTACTGCCGCCAGTTATGCTACACTACTGCCGCCAGTTATGCTACACTACTGCCACCAGCTATGGTACACTACTGCTGCCACCAGCTATGCTACACTACTGCCACCAGCTATGCTACACTACTGCCGTCAGTTATGCTACACTACTGCCACCAGCTATGCTACACTACTGCCACCAGCTATGCTACACTACTGCCGCCAGTTATGCTACACTACTGCCGCCAGTTATGTTACACTACTGCCGTCAGTTATGCTACACTACTGCCACCAGCTATGCTACACTACTGCCGCCAGTTATGCTACACTACTGCCGCCAGCTATGCTACACTACTGCCGCCAGCTATGCTACACTACTGCCACCAGCTATGCTACACTACTGCCACCAGCTATGCTACACTACTGCCGCCAGTTATGCTACACTACTGCCACCAGCTATGCTACACTACTGCCACCAGCTATGCTACACTACTGCCACCAGCTATGCTACACTACTGCCACCAGCTATGCTACACTACTGCCACCAGCTATGCTACACTACTGCCGCCAGCTATGCTACACTACTGCCGCCAGTTATGCTACACTACTGCCGCCAGTTATGCTACACTACTGCCACCAGCTATGCTACACTACTGCCGCCAGTTATGCTACACTACTGCCACCAGCTATGCTACAATACTGCCACCAGCTATGCTACACTACTGCCGCCAGTTATGCTACACTACTGCCACCAGCTATGCTACACTACTGCCACCAGCTATGCTACACTACTGCCACCAGCTATGCTACACTACTGCCACCAGCTATGCTACACTACTGCCACCCACTGTGCCACGGTTTTGGTGCGTGATGATAAATTTGAGAAAGAGAAGGATTGAGAGAAAGAGTGAGGGAAAGAGAAGAACTGAGAGAAAGAGGAGTGAAAGAAAGACAAAGATTGAGAGAAAGGCATCGTAGGCCAGGTCTGAGTGGCCTTCACAAACACAAGGGCCCCACCGTCTGCCCGTTCCCCAGTGGCGGGGAGCATTTAACAGAGGCGCGCAGATGGGCGAGTTGTCACGGGGGCGGGAACCAGTGCGCAACGCCAGGTTGTGTGGGGGAGGGGCAGGAGGGCAGGGGGTAGAGGGTGGGAAGAGCCACTCAGTCAGCCGCATCTCACAGGACCGCAGAGGCAAGACCAAGACTTCCTGGGAGACTCATTCTGTCCAGAAACTCTGTCTACACATCTGAGCCAACAGCCGTTAGCTTCTGAGGCAGTGAGAGTTTTTTCTCAGTGTTGTATGGTCAACATGCAGAGTAAAAGCGATTAGGTTCAGTCAGTGGCAGCTCATAAGTAGAACAGTGAGAGCGTATAATGGAAAATTTGTGCACTGGGGTGAGATTTGTTACTGTAGTAATGAAATGTAAGGCTTTTTTCTGGGGCAGTTTGCAATTCTTGACACATTAATCATGTATGTCATATATCTTTTTAATGTTAATGTGAAATATTTTGGACTACAAATAATTTGTATGAAATGTCATATAAATATATTACGTTTATTTTCATTATTAATAAGTTTTTAAAAAGTCAATAGGAAAACTATTTTAAAAATATATACACGTGTGTGTGTGTGTGTGTGTGTGTGTGTGTGTGTGTGTGTGTGTGTGTGTGTGTGTGTGCGCGTGTACAAAGGCAAAGAAACTAATTTGATAGTTTCAGTATGTGCTTTGGCGTGAAGTCAATTTAATGGATAACAGAGATTTCGGCTCAAGCTCATCTCTCTTTGTATGGAGTTTGCAGAATCCATTTATGCTTGTGTGACTGTGGGAGTACAGTACTGAAGATGCACCAGAACTCACTGTGAAAACTGGCCACTGTGCCTCTTTTACAATGCTCTTTCTGCTGCAGGCTAATTTCGCCCCGATTGGGAGGTTCTGAATCAATTGCCATGGTCATTGTCCTCAGACGTGCCTGGTAAACGGTGGTAGGGGGCTTGTACGTTAAGATCTCGTTTTCCACACGTTTCAAGGGTATGCGTTTTCCTCCATTTGGAACTCCAGGCCAAATGGCCTCCGCAGGTTATGTTCTTATTTGGGTATACTATGTCCAGTGCGGCTTGTGGCTCAATGCCTTTTCAGATTTGTTTTTGGCGAAGGCCATTTTAAAACTATTGGACCATTATTACGATTAGCATCTTTGTGGCTAGCACCGTTGGAAGTAGAAAAATGTTTCCCAAAGGCCGTAATAGCACATTTAAGCGTTCGGGAGAAGAGAGAACAGGGAGTTGCGCTGGGACTCATTAGGCCGGGGAAGGTCATGATCCAAAAGCCGCTAAACCACTTAGCACTCAGAAGAAGATCACCAAAGGTTAAGTGAGTCAATCAATAGGACGGTTTGACAAGTCAGTCGGTCGAGGGCCTAGACCAGGACTTGCAGTCCCGTTCGGCCCTCTCGATCCGGGCAGGGTAGACCTTGAACACCATCGTTCGCTGCTTTTATAAAAATGTCCTCCGAGGCAAGTCGTGCATAACATAACGCCCACAAGGTCTTCGCCCACGATATTCAGGTTGCTAACTTGCCACCAGAAGGTGTGGCGATGTTTTCTTTGCAAGCGGGAGTCTCGGTTAGCCTGTTTGGATGACGGACGATGACCCAAGAGCTAATCTGGAGTCAGGCGGGAGGCCAGCTCTTCAGTTTTGGCATTGCCTAATTTGGCATCGTTATACCACCAAAACAAACACCTCATAAACATCATTGACAAAGACTTTGCAATGAACTATGGAAACTTGAGGCTAGGTAAACACAGAAAGGACTCTCTATACTCTGTATTGCCTATGATGGAGTTATTCAGTTACATAGTCCTCGTATACAGTATATCATAAATAGCCCTCAGTGAACGTGTTACAGCTCACTGTTGAGACATTTTTAAAGCTACATTACCAACCTCTGCATGGGATTCCTTTTTAGCAACAAGCCCTGAGTAGCCCTCTCCGGGATGTGAATATCTGATAATATTGAATATACTGCCAGGATGTGAATATCCCATAGGATTCAATATACTGCCAGGATGCGAATATCCCATGGGATTGAATGTACTGCCAAATTTGATATCATTAAAGTAAACATTCAAGCAAAACGACCAGTTTTTTTCTGCTAAAAAGTGGACATTCGTTTGTATTCATTCACAGCCAACGAAAGACTGAAAGGTATTAACACACAGCCTCTAAATCTGTTTAGATGTGGAATTTTCAGTGGGAGTATAGAAGACTCTTAAAATCGCCCCTGATTCTCGACCCCTGTGGTTATCTGGCAATCTGGGGAATGAAAGACAACTGCCAGCTGGAGCAGAAGATTTCTGACGTGTCCTGCGAACACCGTGGCTTTGATGAGGGAGTTTTTATCTTTCAGAGTGATCAGCAGGTTTATCTGAGCGGGGCGTGGGCACAGTGTGCAAGGCGGGCAGTGGTCTGGTTGCCCCCTGGGGCAGGGCCTCTCGTTTGATTTAGGGGAGAATAGAATACAATAACTTTTATTTTTTCGTTAGGGAACTTTGGTTGTAGCCCCAGAAACAACAAAAAAGACATAGACAGTGGGGCAGACCAAAAACACACAAGCAAACATATCAAATAAAGACATTCAATAGAATCATTGAATTGAGGAGGCCTGATTGAGCGAGGTGGGGTGTGGACACAGTGTGTGTGTGTGGGGGGGGGGGGGGGGGGTTGCATGTTTGAACAATCGGACGGCATGTGTTGGACTGTAAGGCAGTGTGTACAGGCGGTTGTGCTCTGTATTCAGGCTGTGTTCAGGCTCTGTGTTCACTGCTTCTGTTTACCGTTTACCGGTGGGTGTTATAGTTTTATCATTTTGGAATTTAATAAAATTTTATTTGTATAGCGATTTATACAATGGGCATTGTCACACAGCAGCTTTACAGAGATCTGGTCCTGAACCCCCCCAAGAGCACGCCTAGGGCGAGAGTGGCAAGGAAGAACTTCCTGGCTGGTAATAGGAAGAAACCTGGAGCAGAACCTGACTCAGAGGGGGGAGCCCATCTGCCACTGGCTGGCACCAGTTAATTGTAAAGGGGCTGATTGCATAATACAAGTATAATAAACAGGAAAATGACAGTACATAACAGCCACTGAAAAACATGTAATTAAACAGTATGTCAAGAACTTGATTCATTCTTATGTGAGTTATAAATGTGACAGTATGTAGATGTAGAAGTGTGTCTCAAAAAATGGAGATACAAGGTTTTTGCGAGAGGTTCACGGTATATCAACTTTTCCATTTTGATAAATACATGACTATCTAATGAATATGACTTTGCTCAACTCAGTCTCTTAAACCTAACAATCCAATGGGGTGAGATACTCACGCTAATATTTTCCACTTTAGAGAGAAAAAAACTTCTTATGGAATTCAAAGGGGGCTGCAGTCAGCATTCCAGGGACCTGTTAAGTGTGGGCTACACGAGTGCATTAAGGTCTTGTTTGATTAGCAGATTGTTTTATGACACTTGGTAAGTAGAGGTGCATGATTAATTAAGGGTGATTAATTAACTGTTGCGGGACTCTGGCAGCTGTATGATGAATACATTTTGAATGAATGTGTGCAGTAGAACCAGAGTGGTAGTTCTGGGCAGCACGGGAAAGGAAGGAGTGTGTGGATTAATGGGCCGATATACTTTATAATTTTTTTCTTTTCATTAATGACTTACAACGCAGCTTTCATTTTTACATACTATCACCTATCGCAGGGATTTTCAACTGGTTTTGATTCAGGGATGCCAACACAGGCTCAAAGGCATCCTGGGGACCCCCAACGTAACTTAAAAGGGTTGTATTTTAAAAAAAAGGTTTCCTAAAGATGGCAGGGGGGAGTGGAGGATGTTTGACATAGGGACCAACCGATATTAAAATTTTATTGCGACACAGATTACTAGGTTAAAGTTCCGATAACCAACATCATCTACCAATACTGTTCCCCCCATTTTCAGCTTTGGTCAAAGGCACCAATAGTTTTACAGAAAGAGCTAGTCAACACAATAAACATATTTCAGACGTATAGAAAATAAATAATAATAATCAATTAAATACAGTGCACTGCAAAAGTGTTCGGACAGAGACACATTTTTTATTGTTTTGTCTGTGACCCACAACATCAAAAGACTTATTTTAACCAACTAGGACATAGCCAGGCTATTTCCGGGTAAAACCTGTGTTAAATTAGGGCTAAAGTGAGCTATATTGTCACGTTTATTTCAAAACGTGTCAAAATGCCTCTCAATCTGAGATCTCCGGCTTTTGCTCACTGGGTTTACTTCAGTTTTTGAGTGAGCTTTATACTCCCTTTTCTTTTTCTTTGTGTGAAATAGCACCGGTGTAACGAGTCACTGTGAAATTTCTATCTGGTGAACTGGCAAGGTCAATCTCACTGTTGATTGGTTTGCGATGTGAACTGGCCTATCTCTTCAATTGGTTTATGTCATAAGCCACTTTGTTTTGAAAACATTCAGAGCTGAATCGCTGGTTTTGGAATGCAGAATTTGTGGATATAAACACAGTGTATGGTCTTGGATTTATCACAACAGTTCTTTCTATGATTGCTACCAACTAAGCATGACCGTTCCCCGATATTTTTCAGAAAAAAAAAGTTGCATACTCAAGCTTTAACTTCTTCAATATGATAACAGATGGACCAAAAAGTTCAGTGAGATGGACTCCCTGATACCCAAAATTAGTGAAGTGTGTTAGTAGTGCCCTCTATGGCGACGTTCACATTACATGAAAATGTGGCCCAAATCCGATTTTTTTGCTCATGTGACACAGATCAGATTTTTTCAGAGCAGTGTGGACACAAAAATCAGATTTTTTCCAGTCAGATCTGGGCCATATCATATGTGGTCCTAAATCCGATACATATCCGATCACTGGCTATGTGACCGCTGTGAGTACGGTCATAGAGCTCCGTAGTCCCTCACCCTCCTATCCCTGGCTGGTCCCGGAAGACTGCCAGAAGCCATTACCTGCCCCACTTCGGGATCTTTCAGTCACCCTTATGATGATATTATGGCATTGTATGGACCAAACTTTGACATATAGGTGATACAAAGTCTATTATATACTCACCACTGCGTTTAAATAAAATTTGAATTGTATAATTAACAGAGTTTGAGAAATGTAACTACACTACCCAGAATCCCCTGTCGTACATTGCCGGCTCCCGCTTTTGCTAGCTAACGCAGTAGCTACCGGCCACTCTGCTAGTGAAAATGGCTATCACTCGGTCTGCTCTTGTAACTTATTAAGTAGCTACCGGCCAAAGAAGTAGCTACCGGCCACTCTGCTAGCGAAAATGGCTGTCACTTTGTCTTATTATGGAAGTGCAACTAAGAGCATCACCAAGGGCGAGAATCACTAACGTTATCAGTCTGGCCATGTCGAAAGTGTCAGCATCATGGCTTTCACTTCATCAGTTACTGTGGTGGTGAGCAAGTGAGTAGACCGGATGTTGTAGTCGTTTTAGTTGTTTTTTTTGAAAACGTGTTTGTTGTTTATTTGTTGGACGTAATTTCAAATTACCAATTTTATAAATAAAATACATTTTAAAATGTGACAACCCCTCTCTTGGGTGTTTTGAACGTCTAGCTGCCTGAATATAGAAAAAAAAATTTTTTCAGTCCATTGACTCCCATTGTATTTTTTCCGAAAAGTGGCACCAGACGCTCGTCACCAAAGTGGGCGGGACTACGGAGCTCTATATCGGAATTCATGCGTGTTTTTCCACATCATACTTCTCTGCGCAGGCGCAGATCACATCCTAAAATTCTGGAGGAACTGTTCCTCCGTGAAACCCTCCACATCGCGGCCCCCACCACTACTGACCCCACCATACAGCTATAGCTATGGCTTTGGCTTTTTTTTGTCTTCTCACGCTCATCATATGATGAATTGTCATCCGACCTCCGCAGCTAATATTCGGGAGATGAACGCTTGCACCTCATTTTGTCTGTTTCACAAATGTCTGTCTCGCAAATGTGACGTTTTTTGTTGTTGTTCCAACTTCCAACGCGCATGTGGGTCATGTGTGCTACGTTATTTGTTGAATGTGGGGCGATTCAGGGCAGAGATCCAATCACATTGATGTCAGATATGTGTCACTTACAAACGTGAATGTGAACGGTCGAGGCAGAAAGAGCGGATCTGGGGGAATTGAGCATTAAGCCCTGTAACGTGAACGTAGCCTATGTGTGGCTATTATTCAAAATAGCGGTCAGGTCAGTGCGGTTTTCTTTAATGACATTTCAAGACGTATCGCTGCTTTATCGACGGGATTTTCCCGATACAGATATATCTGTGGAAGCTGATATATTATCAGCTGATATTTTCAGTCGGGCCTTAGGCTATAATTTGAGAGTGCGATCGCAGACCCCCTATGTCTGTGGACCCCCTGCTGAAAACCCAGGGCCTATCACATTATCATTTGGACTGGATATGTACTGAAGCAATTCAATTTGCCTTGCTGAAGCGTAAAACGGCAGTGCCGCACCTTCAAACTTAACCTGCAACCTCTGAGTCACAAGTCCAGATCCCTATAAAAAATATTTCAGAAAGGACAAAATATTTGCTTCTTTACTGCTTATGTAGATTGTCATTTTTGTTTTTGAATATAAATTCTTGTGGATTTAAAAAAATTCTCCAGTTTTAAATTGTTCATTATTTAATCAGATTCAAACATCTGATTTACATTCCCCCTACCCTCTCTCGCCCCGGTACTAGTGCCAGCGTGGATCGACACCGACACTGATTAATAAAGCTATAGCTGTAAAGCAGCCCGCATTACGTTTCCCAATATTAATCATCCGAGTGCACGTTTAATCAATTTATCGTAAATGTAGACGCTAATCTGAAATTGTCCAGTACTAGCATTACATAATAATGATATCTTTATTTTTATAGCACTTTTCAGTTTGGCACTCAAAGCGCTTTCCAAATAATGAAAATAAGATGAAAATAAAAGAACACAGACAATGTGATACGTTGAGGGATTCTCAGAGAGCCTGGTTATACAAAGGCTAGTTCAAAGCAAAGGTTTTTTTCCTGCCCAAAAGACGGTCTAATTTTATGTCATTATGTAATGGGGTTGTACATTTTTCTACAAACTTCATTGTGTGACCAGAATAGAGAGAGCATTGTTCTGCGCAGTCTATCCGGAGTAGGAGTCACTGGACAAAGGTTACTGGCAGCGTGTAATTTTGGGAGTATTTTCACTGGAGTGGGGAAGGTTACCACAGAGGCGGGTTTGTTCCTCCTTCAGAGAAATCTTACCCCACTAATGAAAACGGATCAACAAAGTGTATTCCACCTTCATTTCCACCAAGCTCCAGTCCGTAATCATTTGCGCATCTCGCCTCGCCCCCCCCCCCCCCCTTCGACTGTCCACCCCGTGGAGCGTCAGAAAGTTTTAAGTGCTTTACGTTTCAGAATTTTGAACGGAGCGGTCCGTTCGCTCCGGCTCTCTCCGGAGAAGGTGCGGCACTGCGGCAGTTGAAAAGAAGTCCTTGTTCTTTATTGCTAAGAAACAAAATGGGGGCTGCCAAAGAGCTAAGCTGTATAACAGAGACCGGTTTCTCTCTTTGGAACAGAGAAAGGGCCGAAAGAGGACACAATTCGTGATGGAGGAGCCAAAAAAAAAAACCCAGATTAACTGCACTCAACAGAAACTGTAAGCTTAATTATCGGCTTGGACCTCTTTGTGTGTTTTTTTTTTGTTTTTCTTTGGAGCCCCAAAGTTACATCCCAGCACACAATAGATCCTTACAGGGCTTACAGGAGCGCAGTCCAAAAAAGTTCACTTTTCTTTATGCCACTGGGCTAGAACAGGCCTTCAACTTGCTTCTGTCTCAACGGGATCCCCTACGTCATTTATTACACAAAACCGTCTTGCTGCATGGCCAGACAGGACCTGTATGCGAAAACACTCTGGAAAAAGAATAAGTGACTGTACTGTCCCTGACGGGTATCATGCAGAGATGCCGGCTGCATTATTTAAATAACAAAACCAGCCGACTATGTGGAACAGTACTCCACAGACCAGTGCCGCCAAACAATAAGCACACAATCGAGAAGACTTTATGACTGCTGACTGGGACTCCATACAGGAATGCACAGCGTCTGGTGACAGCGGACGAACCCCAGCCCCCCTCTCCATCACCTGAAGAATGCGGCAGTGTTAGATCCGTAATGGCTACCACCAGGGGAAGGGACGAACAGAGTCCCTCAGGGACCGTACAGCACAGCACATATACAGCGTAGTCCGTAGGTATTTGGACAGAGACCATTTTTGTTGTTTTGTCTCTGTACTGCAGCACATTGGAAGGAATGAATATGAGGTTAATGTGTAGACTGTCAACTTTAATATGAGGAATTACAGCCCTTTTTTTCCATTTTAGGGGAGCAAAGGTAATTGGACAAGTGGCTGCTCAACTGTTTCTTGGCCAGCTGTGTGTCGTTGCATCATTAGTTTATGCACAAGGAAGCAACCAAAAGGTCTAGAGCCGATTCCTCTTTCTAAAGATGGGTTTTGAGTTTTAAAAGAAAACACACACCTGGCAACTTTTATCTTATATGATTGCTTGTACTGGTCTTTGATCGGCAGTCAATTCCTCTTTACAGTACCGCCCTTATGGAAAAAGAATATACTGCAGTATATTGTAAATATATCAAAATTATCTTCACAATATATTTAAAATATACTGCAGTATATTACATTTCCATATGGGCGGGGCCGAAGCACACCTGGCACTACTTTTCTTTGGACTTGTGCTTCCAGATTTAGTTCAGTCTTACAGAGCGGTGGGGATCGGGGTGGGGAGCGTTGGGTTAGGGAGGGAGAGGGAGAGGGAGAGGGAGAGGGAGAGGGAGAGGGAGAGGGAGCGAGAGCGAGAGAGGGAGAAGGAGGGCAGTCTCAGCTGGAGCAGATGGTGGGGCATGCCTTTACCCCTCGCTGGCATTTCCATGTGGAGACTTATTACCTGACAGAAGCTCCCCATTTTCCCACACCCTCCCTACATCCCGCTACACTTTAAATTAACCGATTTACAGGACAGGAGGCCTTATTTGGCACAGAGACCCCACATTAACTTGTCTCTCTATACAATGTAGCCCATGGAAAGAAAAAAAAGTGAGGCCCCGGTTCAGCGGTGAACAAGCACGGGAGAAGGGGCCCCCCTGTGTTTAGCAAGAATAGCCTTGATTTTAAGCTGTCAGGCATCTTCTCCACTTTTTCCAGCCGGCTTGAAGGCTGCAGCACCTCAACCCATCTGGCAGACTATCCAGGAGGCCTGACATTCCGTTTTTAAACTGTTTTCCCCAATTTGTTTTCTTCCAAGTTTTAAATGTTTTGTGTCCCTGCAGTCAACGTAGTGCTAACTGCACTAAGGGTTAAGAGGACTGCACACGCTCACCCACACGTTAAGAGCACTGCTCCCACAGCGCACACACTCACCCACACGTTAAGAGCACTGCTCCCACAGTGCACATGCTCACCCACCCGTTAAGAGCACTGCTCCCACAGTGCACACACTCACCCACACGCCGGGGACTATATCGCACGCTACAGTCACAGAAGAGCCTTCTTTTTGGTTTTCCTGGACAACAATTCACCTTGCCAACATTTGCCAGTATGCGGCAGCTAAGTTATTTTACTACTTTGTCAATTTTGATGGCCTTTTCCGGGCGGTTTGAAGAGAGGACCCCGAGCGGCCGTGCATTTTTAAAGTTGGATCCCAGCGTGTTTCCGTGTCTTATTCGCCAACGAAGCAGTCGGGGTTGAAAGGCTACCGAGTCACCTGGTGCTGTCTTTCGGCTGAAGATGTCCTCTCTTTCGGCGCTCCCCGTCAGAGACAGGGCAAAGCCTCTCGGCACTTCCCACTGTTTTCTCCTTCCCGTTCGGTCTTTGAAATCGACCAAAAACAGCATCGATTTCTCTACGGATACGGCGTGGATCCTCACGACATTGGAGGGGCAACCATGGCTGTTCTTTTTTTTTTAAGCACGCTTTGACGTAACACGTGTCCCGTTTTTTTTGGTAGAAAAGTGTGAACCGCTCGTTTTAATCGCTTGTAATCTGGTGGTGAATTCTCCCAATACAGGGAAGCAGTTAAAGGCTGGCCGCTGTAAAAATAGGAAGGCATATGGCGGGTGATTTGTGCCAGCGGACACAGTTGGAGAGCATCATAGAGACATAGGTCAAGTGCTGCTGTGCCCCTGCATCAGATCTCTCTGCTCGGTTGCTTTTGTAAACTCAACTAATCCATTTTATCTAGAGTATCGGTTTCAAACAATTTACAGAGTTTGCAGAATGCACGCAATAAGGAATGCAATTTTCATTAGAACTTCAATATATTGAACAATGATTTAATCTACCAAATACCTGAAACTGGCAGTGGAATTCCAAACATGCAAAACTGGCAAAATCAGTATAATAGCATTATTTAAAAAATGGTTTATTATTGTTGAGTATTTGTTGTATTGTCTTGCGAGATTGCAAGGTTAAGCATGACAACTGATGCAAAACGTGATTAAAGATTTGGAATATTTAGCAGTTGCCAACCTGTGCTTTTATGCTAGCATATGTTGCATCAGTGATAACATACATCACAGACATTGCACAAATATTTTTTGACACCGTCTGTAAAGTGACAAGCTCAACTCTGCTCAACACTGCACTTATTGATCAGTTTTCCATTATGTAGGGAGTTGGCAGACATCCGGTATTGACTGTGACAATAATCGGGGAGTAGTCTTATTATCATTTAGGTAATGTGCATCTGTCAGTCAGCAGCACTTAAGAGAGGATGGTAAACACGGTCAGTTTGGTAAAAACAGGCTAAGTTACTTTAATTACTGGCCTTGTCAATCACTGTTATTTTGTGGGTGGGGCACATGTAAATAGACATTACACCATTACACACATCATGCCCGACAGGATACAGTTTCCTGCAATGGGTCTTGTGGAGTGTAAATGTGTGTGTGTATAATGTACTGCATGCATGCGGAAATAAGCGTGATGGTGTATGAGTGTGTGTATGCATACAAAAATGTGAGGGAGAGGGAAAGTGTGTGTGCATGCATGCATATATGAGTGTGACGGTGTGTTTGTGTGTGTGTGTGTGTGCATGCATGTGTATACGAGTGTGACGGTGTTTGTGTGTGGGTGTGTGCATGCATGTGCACATGTGATGCTGTGTGTGCGTATGTGGCATGTATGCGTATATGAGCGTGACTGTGTGCATGCATAAGCATATGCGTGTGAAGGTGTTTGTGTGTGGGTGTGTGCATGTATGCGCATATGAGTGTGACGGTGTTTGTGTGTGGGTGTGTGCATGCATGCGTATATGAGCGTGACTGTGTGCATGCATGCGCATATGAGTGTGAAGGTGTTTGTGTGTGGGTGTGTGCATGCATGCGCATATGAGTGTGACGTTGTTTGTGTGTGGGTGTGTGCATGCATGCGCATATGAGTGTGACGGTGTTTGTGTGTGGGTGTGTGCATGCATGCGTATATGAGTGTGAGAGTGTGTATATGTGCACAGGATGCTCAGGATGCTCTTTAATGGGTGTTATGGAGTGGAAAGGGAGAGCATATGTTGCACACACCATCTCAGTGTGGTGAACAGTGTGTACGTGTGCACCACACAGAAAGATTGCTCTCTAATTAAGGGAGTGGTCACTTCTCCCTATCCTGCCTCCACTGTCACTTACTGTATCTCTCTCACACGCACACACACACACACACACACACACACACACACACAGAAGTGAGACATACACACAGACATACACACCTCTGCACACACACAGATATGTATTGCACATACTCACATACAAGCATATACACACACACAAGTTTTTTGCCCGGTTCCTCACCAACACAGCATAGCAAAATAAATGCCTGCACACCTGCCCGCACACCTGCCTGCACACCTGCCCGCACACCTGCCTGTTCCTCGTCTTTCCCACCAATGTGAGGAGCATCTTTTCCTTACACACGCCAGCGCCAAGAATAAATGCAACAAAGCCATACAGCAGCCAACCTTAAGGGCCCATCAACAGTAAAGAAATGCATGCACATTTCCCATAGACTTCAATGTAAAATGGTGCTACAGCTAAACGAATGTATCTCCATAACCGAACATCAGAATTGCACCATATTTTGCAAAGATACTCTATGATACATGTTCCATTAGAACCTAGATTTTTTGCTATCTTGCATACTTTTTAAATTACAGACAGAGTTCCATTTGTTTTGCTGTAGCACCATTTTACATTGAAGTCTATGGGAAATTTGCATGCATTGCTTTACTGTTGATGGGCCCTTAATGTGAAAGCCTTCCCCAGTTCTGACAGCAGGGAAACATCTGGAAGGAAGGAAATTAGACTGGACAGAGACAATGGCAGCAGCTGCAACCCTCTCTCCAGATAGAGCAGGCAGCGCTCGGCCCCTTCACGACGACATTCGTCAGAGCGGCGCAGATGTTTTCCTGGAGAGCTCTGCAAACGCATGCATTGGAGCACTGGCGCGTTTCAGCCCATGTTTTCGGACGGGGAACACAAAAACAAAACAAAGTTTGGGAACTATGCCATTACACTTGGCCTGCTTTGTGTGCGGATTAGTACTGGGCTGCGTACGAAAAAATAATATCTTTTCTGCCGTTATTCTGTAAGTGGACAGTTGAAATCACAGTAATCGTTGTTGCTGTACGTACGGTATGTTGCTTTGTTCCTTGTCATCTGAATTTATGATAAGGTTTCCTACAATTAAATTGTGAGTTTCGCAAGCCATGGATGACTTGGCAGTTTGCGAGCTACACATGATGAAGCCTAATTAAACACTGATTTGTTCCATGTACTGTAGTGTACGAGCAGTTCAAAGCATGTTATGTAAGCGTTGAAACATTTCTACATTTTGTATTTCTTTTACAGTTTTATACAATTTTATTTTCTTTTTATGGATGTTTTGTTATGATTTGAGTTGTGCACTAACATCATGACTTTTCAAATGTAATTTGCCCAAAAAAAACACTGTTGCATTTTTTTTTTTAAACCAGGAAATTATATTTCTTTGCTTGTTTTTTTATATTTCTGCCTAATTTTTCATTGAGCTCGTGATTGTGTCGAATGTGTACAGCCAGGGCAAGTCCGTGAATTCCCCGTGTTGCATGGTAAAACTTGAATGAGCTTTGGGTTACTCCGTCCGCAATAATGACCCATGTTTTCTAGGTTTTCAAAAATACGGTCGCCTCATTAAAGCTTTTGGTGCTTTTCCACATAGACCATGCTGTTGCCCCCCCCCCCCCCCAAAAAAAAAAAAACAGTTTTAAGCTATTATAAAAACTATTATAAGCCTTGTGGGTGAACAAGCAGAATAAGACCCAGACATTACTTAGCCAATGTTGTGTGACTGTTTAAGCACACGGCACATCATTGGCTGCTGTCAGAAAGGAAGATAAGACACAGGGTCAAAGGAACTATCCCTGTGTCACCCTAACAGAAATGGAACATACTGTAATATATTGTACCTTTGTGTACTTTTTATATATTTTTATAGTGTACTTTTTAAAAATCTATAGTTTAAGTGTCTGATATTTGTATATCTGTCATTTATTTTTAAATGTTGCCTTGTCCCAGGAAGGTGGAGAGAGGGAGGTGGCCCACCCTCACCCCCAGCATGGAGGAATGACATCCTGGGTGCCTGCCGTGGCCGGGTGTGACAGAGCATGGAGCTGAAAGTGTGGGTCGATGGCGTCCAGCGGATCGTTTGCGGTGTCACAGAGGCGACCACCTGCCAGGAAGTGGTCATCGCCCTGGCCCAAGCCATTGGTGAGTGACTCTTGGGGTGGGGGGTCAGCCCAACCTGACAAGGCCATGGCTGCCTTGTTAAATTTGCCAGCAGTAAGTATGAGCGATATGAGAACGAGGTATTGTGACATCACATGGGGGTGGAGCTACTGCATGCTACCTGTATGACAGGTTTGAAAAACTATGCATTGTTTTTTGAGGTGAAAAATATCACTTTGTTTGGTTCACAGCACACGTAAAGTGATTGACAGTTTTTGGTGTTATGATACTCATTCTCCCACCAATAAAAAGTATCAGTAATTTGGCACGGGCGCCTTTTGTGGAACACAGACTCCTGTTGTAAGCTTCCTGACCTCCCCACAGCGATGCACCTACAAGCCGATCCATTTCAGGATTCTTTATTATTTAATTAGTCCCATCATTTATTCAATCTGATGTTCATAGCAAATAAATGAGCTAAAACTGCAGACTGCACGTATCATTGGTGAAAACATTTTACTGTGGCCCACTGTTAGTGCCAACAGTCATTTGTAAAATGAAGCCAGAATAATTTGTTGGAACAAAACCAGCACACCTGCCCACCCTCCACAGGAATTTGTGCTCAGCCCTGCGGTAGAATGTTATAATTCTCAGTTTTTTTATATGCTTTGGCCAAAGGCAAATTCCATTTTCTAATCAAATTTGGTCAATAAAAATTTTAAACTGAACTGAATGGAATCCAGGTTGGACTTGGCGGTAATTGGCAGCACGGTAACATTTTTATTGGCCTCTCCTGTGTGTGGTGTGACAACCTGGTTCAAATCCGATGACCTGGTTGGAGACTGGTTGGGAACTCAAACTGAGTTTCACAATAAATATCCAGCTGTGTAAAGGGGTTGCATGTAAAATGGAAGCTGTGTAAATTGCTCTGGATAACAATGTTTATTAACCCTCCTATATTTGGGGTCAATTTGACCGCATTAAGTGTTTGGCGTCTCTTAAAAAGCAGTTAACCTTATTTTATCATTTTGTGACTTTTCCTAATTTGTGGGATTAAATGGTAAACATGCAATAAACATAAAGCTGTTTTCAACAGTCCTGCACCAACTTTGTATACAAAGGTGTTATAGGGGGTCATTTTGAAAGAAAATATACAAACTTTTTGTATTTTTTAACTATAATTCTTTTGTGGGTTATTCAGGGTACTTTCCCATACAGGTTTTAAACCTCGCAAACTTTCAATTACCTCTGGCTCTAAAATGAGAAGTTTATCACATTTTGAATATTTAGGGATAAAATGTGAATCGGGAGACATTAAAGGGGAACCAAGCCCCTAGTTTTAGCTGGACCTGCATCCAGCACCTGAAAAAAAGAGCTAAATAAGGGGTTGGACTTTGGCTGGCTACCCCCACCCTTCCCCAAAAGCTGATTTTACAGTGAATGTGCGTTACATTGATTAAATGAGCGACATCGAGTCAAACAGTAGCCAGGCCTGCAATTTGACTGAAAGGCAGCCAACGGTATGCCATTTCTCTATTATCTGGGAAAGAGTGCAATCCCACAGTCTTGCTGCGACCCATGCTTGATAAACTATGGTCTTTACTTAGCTAATCAGCCAAATTGGAAAAATTCTACCAAAAAAATGCTTATAACCTACTATCCAACTCTATCTAGCCAACGTTACTCTTACTCTTATCTAATCTGCCCTACACTCTCTTGCCTCTACTGCCGTCTCAGTCAATCGCTCTCTTTATGTGCAAAATGCAACTCCTCTCCACAAGGTTTTGAACCTAATCTTTGCTTTTATATGTCCTGATATAAGGGCATTACCAAATGATGACGAATATTAATCCCAGAGAGGTGTGGAACCACGGTGACACGTCACATATTTTTCTTATATCGTTCAACCCATAGAGGGGAGGACTAATGTGATTTGAACTGAGAGACTTGTGCCTCGGTACTGAACAGTCAAGATTGGGACTAGAGTCAATCGCAAGCATTTTGGTGTGGCCCAATACATCACTTATCAACTACAATAAGTTGTTTCAGTGCTGGGTTTCGCTTTAAGAAAGCAACAAACAAAGTATCAACATTTTTCTATGACAATAATTTTGGGTCAGTTTAAACTGTTGGGGTCAATTTGACCCCAACCCTAAAGGAATTTCAAGATAATAGGAGGGTTAAGCAGTGTGAGTAGTGTTAACAATGTTAGAGGTAGTATGTAAATCACAGTAGTATGTAAATAGCAGTGCCTTTTGAATATCCCTAAATATTCAAATATTTTGAATGAATTGAATACATCTAATTACATTTAGTAAGTCACACTTTTTAAACAATCATCTCGGGCTGCTTGGTTACTCCGGACTAAGTGGCCTGTCCTGGTGATTAAGTGGCCAGTTCTTGTACGAGCGGCCTGCTCTCGTCATTACGGATTCTTACGTTCTTAATAAAAAATGTGAGTGTCCGGCTGTATTGTGTATACGTTTTATGAAGGCCCGTGAGAGTTAACAGCCGCATTACTGAGGCTTGCTGTTGACAGTGGCCAAGAACTTCACCATGGTGCTGGTGTTTTAAACACGAGGCCCCTTGTCCGGTCCACGACACCGCCACATGAAAGGCCTTCTGCCTGGCACTCTGTATTAGACCTCCCCCTTTCTTCTGTGGTTCTGTTTGCAAGGAGAATCAGGCGGCAGCCGGCCCTCTTATCTCCCGCAGAACAGACGTTCCCTTGTTCTTCCGCTTGCTGCCAAGGCGATCCCAGGGTTCTTTTTGAAAGCCTTACTCTGCCTCCCCAGCACCAGCACCAAGCGCACCGAGGGCTTTGTCCATTGATGGTTTCCCCCAAACATGACAGATGTTCCACTCGGAATCTCCCCACTGCTTGCGCATTTACTGTATGACTTTAGGGTCAGATGCAGTTCGCCGCATCTCTGCGTGAGCGCGCAATCTGCGCATTGGGTTTTCATGTGCGCTTGCCCGTCTTCAGTCGCGCCATATTCACCCCAGAAGAGATTTTACGAGATTCGTTTGGACTCAGCTCATAGAGTTGAACCAACTTGCATCCTACAGGGATGTCATTTTTCATATTTTCTCAGAATACACTTTTTTTTCAGACCCTAAATGTCTCAACCAGAGGCAGAAGACTTGACAGGAGCCTTTTCCCTTTCTGACAACTGATATTAGGAGAGAATGTTCAGCAATAAAGCCAAATACTAGTGGCACCAGACACATTTAAGGTGTGTCCCAATATTCTTCACTCCCCACCTCCTTTCCTCCACTCCCCCACTAGTACTCCTACCCAGAAGTATACAAAACTGCTTGAATTTTTCGAGTACAAATATTTGCATGTACAGTATACAATGTACCTGACCTTGTGGTTTGTGTCGAGACATGAATTAATATGTAATTAATACGTAATTAATATGTAATTATTATGTTGCTAATTATATTAGCAACATTAGATTAAAACACAAAGATCCGTTTCCGGGGCACGGAGGAGAGGAGGTGGTAGTGGAGGAAAGGAGGGTGCATTTATTGAGTATTGGGACGTACCCTTAAAGTATGAAAATCAGTATTTCCTGAATAATTTTGAACAAAAACCTCAGCTGGTTATATCACACTGGCCCAGGTCAAAGTGCAATGAAGCATCACTGTTGATGACAGTTGGTTTTCAACAGCAAATTGCGCACCCATGTCTCACTCTTCACCAACATCTCATAAACATCATTGACAATGACATTACAATGCACTGTGGGAGTTCCCATCGTCGCTCACGGCAATAATGTCCGTAAAGAGTAAATTTTTTTACTTTTCCTTTAAGCGGTGAGGCTAGGTCCTGACATTGTAAGTAATACCAGGTTACATTTGATGACTATATTTTTAAAGTACAGGTTTGTCTGGTGTGGATGTGAAGGGGATGTTCAGCGGAGACGGGCCATGGCTTTGTGCCAGGCCTTTATGCAAAGCCTTAACAGTGGTCTCTGGGAGCTTGTTTTGTTCAACAGCCATTTATCAGACGGAGATAAAAGAAGGAAGGAACAACATAAAAAAGGCACTTTGGCACATCCAGAAATAATTTAAGAAGGGCCTTAGCGGGGTCTCTGGTGACTGACGTCTATGGCTGCAAGAGAGACAGGAAAAAGTGACATTGTCCCAACTACTGCTGCTACTACTACCTGGAGCTTGTTGGTACCTTAGCAAACATTGTAGGAGGAACCCATTTTTATCACAAAGACTGATTTCAGCGTGTCCACTCACTATTTTTTATGCAGTATCACTTAGGTCTGCTACGTCTGAATCGACTCACTTGCAGTCTAGATGCATGAAAAAATGGAGTCTCTGTGTTCGATGATTGCCCTGAACAGGAGTTTTTTAATCAAGGTCTCAGGCAGTTGTGAGTGTGGATGGAGTTGTATTAAGAGGTTAAAACATGAAACCACTTTTGACAGTAGCTAGCCTCTTACAGAAATGGAATATTTCATAGAAATAAACATGTTGCAACACTTTACATTTTATGGCCAAATATACAAACTTTTGCCACTGTCAGATATTGCAGTATAGTTTTTTTTTTTTAAACTGTTGTGAACTATTTATTATCCTCATCGTTACAGTTCAGAAAAATCTTCAGATCGCTAAATTACAACAGAGCAAGGGGACATACCAAGTGATTTCCTATTTTTTTAGGAAAAGGGAGTGTATATTAAAATGTGTGCTGTCAGCAGGCTTGCTTGAAGGCTGCTGGATTTTTCTGCATCGGTTTGCTCTCACAAAGTGATTTTTTTTTTCTTGTTTCTGCATCTGGTTTGCGTGCTCCGGGACTGTTTTCCGCTGGTAACGAGAGAGCCCCGTGGAGCCAGAACTTTCCGGGCCCTGAGGATCGGGCGCGGCGTCTCGTGACCGCGGGCCCTCCGCAGGGTTTCCTGGGGTCCTCGGTTGATTGAAACCAAAAGCTGGCGAGTTTTAGAAATAACCCAGAAAGGGTGTGTGTCCCCCGCGGCGCACAGCGGCAGCTCGGGGTCGGGGGGTTGAGACCCAATGTTCCTTCGCAGCTCTCCTCAAACCACCCCAGCCGGTGCAGCAGCCACCCGTGTCTCCTTTCAAATCCCCCCACCCCCTACTAAACCCTCTCTGAGAAAATTAACTCCATATGTGGGCATTGGAACAATCCCCCATAATAAAGACATGGAAACCAGTCTGACCATTTTGGGGCCGATCCTGGGTTTGGATCCAAAAGGCCCTTAGCAGACACCACTAAACACCCGAGCATTGTGTGCAAGGACGTGATGTTCTGAGATTTTCCACGGATTAATCAAGAAACACTGAATTTTTGACCCGAAACGTCTCCACTGGAGTCAGAGGACTTGGGTATGTCGCGTGCACACATATTGAGAGCTTGATCAACAGCTGATAGCAGGAGAGAATATTTAGGGGGGAAAAAAGCCAAATACAAGTGGCCCCAAGAGACATTTAGGGTTTGAAAATTTCCTGATTAATCCAGGAAAGTCACTTCACTGTATGTACGATGAAGAGTGGAAGTGGCTGTGATAGAGAAGTGCACAGCGGCTTTAGAAAGGGGAGCAGCAGGGCCTGCTTTTGGGGTTCCATAAGGGACATGTGGACTGTCTCAGGCTGCTGAGAAATGCTTGGCCCTCTTTGGCTATTCAGCTAAGTTTCCTGTCTTCGGCTAAGTATTCTGACTCAATTTTCTAAACAGCTGTACACCCCAGTGTATCAGACCACAGTAAAACAGATTCTGAATATGAGATACATCTTCGGAATCCATTCTCTTCTGTGTGGGGAAACGGGTGGTGTTACTTTCAGGTGACATCATCGTCTGGGGGTGGGGCTCTGTACATTTTCTTTGTTGTGGGCTAAAGTATTAACTGATACATTCGAAATGAGATGGATTCTTATTAAAGTGAGGACTAAACATTTTAGCGGGAGTTCCCCTTTAAGTTCCTTGCTGTTGTTCCCTGCCAGCTTTTCCTGGTCTGGATCCCGGGTGGATAAACGGCTCCCGACTCCCGTGTCTAGGGCCCCTTCCTACAGACGCCGTGATCTGTTTTCCTGCTCTTAGAGAGAGGAAGTGTGTTCACCGGTCCGGCCCAAGCGGGCCTCGGGTGCGTGGCTGCCGTGCGCGGCTGTCGTCTTCATTAGTCATTTCCGTCTCTTTCAGACATCCCCTAGAAAAGGGCAGGGTCGCTTTTACCGACCTCCCCTGCCAGCGCGTCCTTTTATTTATGAAGCCACCGAGGGAAATGATCAGCATCTGGCTTTGTTTACTCAGTGTGTGTGTGTGTGTGTGTGTGTGTGTGTGTGTGTATCGGGGGATTTTAGCATTATTATAAGAACTGCGACAGTAATGGAGAGCTAAGACCATGGATTATCAATACTAATTATCAGCAACTTTTTTAATGTTGTTGTTCCCCTTCAGTAAAGTTGGACAAAGTGAAATCAATGGGTTTATTTGTCATTTCACAGGCCTCTTTTCATATATACGCAAATAATTACTGTACTCTGAGACTTCCAGAGAAAGAACATGACTTGAAAGAGGCTTCCGGCTGAAGTCACGCACCACGGCTGCAGGTGTGGCGAGTTTTGGGCTGGACTGTAGCTTTATGGACGATGTCTCCATTGGGTTATGTCCATCAAGGGTAAGGTGGCTTTTAGGGTTATGGTAGGCTAAGCCTCGGCTGGTGTGTTCCTCAGGTTCCTGTTGCATTCACATCTCCAGGCAATGCTTGTATCCTGTAGTGCGGTGTGGTGTCTACATGCTGTAAAATAGTCACTATGTGGTCTACAGGGTGTACAGTAGTCACTGGCGTTTCCTGTAGTGCGGTGTGGTCTACATGCTGTAAAATAGTCACTGTGTGGTCTACAGGGTGTACAGTAGTCACTGGCGTTTCCTGTAGTGCGGTGTGGTCTACATGCTGTAAAATAGTCACTGTGTGGTCTACAGGGTGTACAATAGTCACTGGCGTTTCCTGTAGTGCGCTGTGGTGGTCTACATGCTGTAAAATAGTCACTATGTGGTCTACAGGGTGTACAGTAGTCACTGGCGTTTCCTGTAGTGCTGTGTGGTCTACATGCTGTAAAATAGTCACTGTGTGGTCTACAGGGTGTACAATAGTCACTGGCGTTTCCTGTAGTGCTGTGTGGTCAAACAGTAGATAATAGTCACTATGTGGTGACTGTGGTCTACAGGGTGTAAAATAGACACTGTTTGGTCTAATGGGTGTAAAATAGTCACTATGTGGCCTAAGGGGTGTAAAATAATCATTGTGTGGCCTACAGGGTGTAAAATAGTCACTGTGTGGTCTGGAGGGTGTACAATACTGTGTGACCTGTGTTACTGTGTGAGTGAGCGCTGATATACAGTGAATGTTTGGGGTGAATATCAGAATGTCAGTAATCATATCAGTAAACCTAAAATTCTGTCTCACATTGCTCATATATTACATTATTGTAAATAGATGCATTGATTAAACTCGACAGGCAGACAGCTGCACAACAACATGCCCTTAAACTGTCATGAATTTTACGATTAAATTTTCTTGAAAAACTGTGCAGCCTTGTGTTTGATGAGTTGATTGTACGTGAACTACTTTTTATTATGAATTTACAAGATTAATTTCTGCCTTGTAAATCACGAGCAGTTTTGGCACCGTCTGTGAGTGGATGACAAATCGTTCCATATTTAATGGCTAATAATACCTGAGCCACCTCTGTAGTATGAGGAGCTTCTTCAGACCACGACTACTCCAGTGATGGCTGTTGCCCTCATTGGCAGCGTTAGTACCCCTGGCCTCATATATACTTTATTTATTTATTTATTTTTAAGTAAATTTTGTTAAAACCTCATAATTTAAGTATGATGCATATTTCTCTGAATTTTATTAGGATAAGGCCGGCGTAATTTTATATTTTTCTTGAAGTGTCAACATATCCGATGAAATTACCAAAACCTATGATGCTTAAGTCCGACTCATAATGCTGTCTGATATTCTCCTACCAAATTTAGTGCTCAACCAGGAAGCCCTTCATTCACATTGTGTGCTTAAATCATTAACCCCTTCACGCAGAGGGCAAATTTGGTAAATTCTTGGTTCCTCACCTATTTAGGGGTGTTCTATTTAAGGCTTTATAACTCCAGGTGTGAGCATCAAAAAACTTGGAAAATGGCTTAAATGAAGCAAGACAGTTTTACAATTTACAATACCAACTTAGATTCGTTTATTTTCAGAATTTAGGTCAAAATAAAGTTCCACAAATGCAAAGACATCTTGGCAAAAATGCAAAACAGTTTTTTTTTTTTCTTTAGTTGCAACAAAAAAAAATGAGAGCTACAATTTGGTAAAAACAAAATTGAGTTTTTACCAAATTTACTTGAAAATGGAGCAAATTGTTCAGTTCGATGGGGACCATTTTCAGTATTTATTTCAGTGCCTCAGTATTTCGGTGCTGCGCATTTGTACACATTAGATGTGGTAGTGAATAGGCAAGCATATTGAGAAAAACCGCTCACTTTATAGTTTGTTTCAGTAAAATGTACAAAGGCCAGGTTCATCTTAATTAATTATGCTACTGAAACATTTTGACTCTGACTTTTAATAGTTTTAATAGTTTTTTGGACAACAATGGAGTTCTGTGGCTACCAGGATGTTGGCTAGATGGTCAATAAATTCATTGCCGGTTTCGGTCTTTTCTTAGAATATCCTTCAATTCTTGGTGGTCTTGTGATTCACTCATTTGATTCATGTCATTTGCAGGGGTCTATATTGACTCAGTCCTTGTTCACAGCTTGTTCAGTGGTTTGGAATTCATGTAATGTGTAAGCAATGGGCCCTACTTCCTGTTCCATCATGATCTCATTCCCCTGGAAACATGGGCTGGCTGGGGAGGGTAAGCATTCTCTCTTGGCCCATTGAATGGTCCTTCCCTACTAACTCTGAGAGAAACTGACCAAAATGTGAGATTGGGGGTTGGGGAGGTAAAGGGGAAGGAGTGGATTTATTAATTAACAGCTGCTGCAGCTTCAAAAGGAGGAGATGGTTATGAAAGAAATCAACAGCAAACAGCAAAAAATGTTCCTTGTCAGGACTCTGTCAGTCATCTCAAGTCAATCAGTGTACATCTCATTGACTTTTTTAAAGGACAGTAGCGACATTCGAAAGCCTTTTTGCAATCCCCCTCAGTACATTTCTTTTTTACCTTTTAAAAAAAAAAAATAATAATTTGGCACCCAACGTGAGGCTGAGCATATCCAGTTCCCACCCCAATTTGGAATGGCCATCATCTGCAACCGCAGCCGCGTACATTGCACAAACTCCACTGCTGATTCAGGAGAGTGTAGACTAGACATCCAGGAGGGACCTTTCATATGCAGTTTGACTGTAATCTACAGGTGCCCGATCAACCAGCAGGGGAAGCTATCCAACTTGACCCTCTCATACCCTGGGCAATGTCGGCAATTGTGCGTCCCCCTATGGAGCTACCACAGACCACAGTCGCAGCCCTCCACACATTTTAAATACGTATTGGTATAATGTTTAGAGAACTGAGCTTCCATATTGCCAGCTGTATAAATGGATACTATGTTTAAAAAAAAATCTAATTGTGTATGTCTTTCTAGATAATGCCAGTATCTTTCTGCTATATGCAAGTGAAGTAAATCAGTACAGCCTTAATTACAACCGCCCTCCAAAAATAAGATTTTTTTGGAAGGAAGTCAGTCACCTTTTACTGTCACGCAATAAATGGTTTTAACAATAAATGAGTACTTCTTTGTGTCCAACTTCATGTGTAGCTGGAATTTTGTACGCTCATTACTGTCGTTTACTTTCCATACACATTGGTAGTCCAGCAAACTGTCTTCGGAGCTCTTGCAGTATAGCCACTTCTGAAGGGGGAGGTTTTTTTGTTTGTTGTTGAGTCAACAAAGAGCAGTGGACGCTGCTAATTATCCTCCAGTGCGGCGGTTAAACTCTTTTCCAGCATTTTCTCCGTTTGGCTCTGAAGTGCCAGGCCATTAGAAACTAATTATGGAGAACTCATTCAGCATCAGTAAAAAGCACATCTGCTCTGTGGAACAGCATTCAGTCAGAATTTAAATGACAATTTGTAAGTTGTACATATAACTATTTTGTGCTTGTTTGGAAGTCTACAGGGTTACGGTACTTCAATGGCAGAGTGGCCAAAAGCATAGGACAATGTTTCTTTTGTCAATAATTGTGTATTTTCCCCCCAGGGAACTTTGAATTTACATTTTCCTGATGCTTTCACTGAGAAAGGAAATTTTAAGTTGGCAGTCTTTAGAATTTACAAGTCACATATCATAGCGTTCCTTTCTGTTGAATAGATGTTAGCTTGAATGGTTAAAAAACTAAAATCAGCTAAATGACACAACAAGCAACATATCCATGTGAAGAACAAATTTCTTGACTGGGAAAAATAAGACTGAACAACTCAAAGTTCTTGAAGTGCTGTTGAACCTGTTTAGGTAGGTTTCTGGAGACGTCTGAAGACCACCTGATTTTAATTAGTCCTTCTTTTATGTCCTCAATTTTGGAAGCAGACATGAACAAATACAATCAAACTGAAGAAGTTCCATTTTTTACCATTATACTAAAAAGTACATTGTTGCAACAATGTTGCTTTCAAAACAGTTTTTTTATCCACAAATTCTAGCACGTTCTCTGTCAGAGGAAGAGACTTGTGTAAATTAAGTTAAGTTCAGCGAGTTAGTCTTTCGTCTCAAGACACAATGGCCGCTGCAGAAGGTGAACAGATGGAGCTGCTCCTTTAGGTTGGCAGCATTTCGCTTTCCTTCAGGCCGAAACTGGTTGGAGATTTTAAGGTAAAAGCAGAACCCTGCAGCCCTCTGGGACCTGGGTTGCTTGTTTCCCGAGCTAACCCGTTGCCCTGTATGTTTACTTTCCCCAGGGCGCACGGGGAGGTACACGCTGATCGAGCAGTGGCGTGAGACGGAGCGCCACCTCGCGCCCCATGAGAACCCCATCGTCTCTCTGAACAAGTGGGGCCAGTACGCCTGCGATGTGCAGCTGGTCCTGCGTCGTACGGGCCCCTCGCTGAGCGAGAGGCCCACCTCAGACGGGGCTGCCCGGGGCCCCGCCCGGGGCCTCTACCGCCAGAGCCTCCCGCCGCTGGCCAAGCTCCGCCCTCCCGCCGCCACCGACCGCTCGCTCAGGCGCAAGGAGCCCAAGCGCAAGTCGCTCACCTTCACCGGCGGGGCCAAGGGCCTGATGGACATCTTCGGCGGTAAGAGCCGGGAGGCGGAGGCCAAGCTGCGGGCCCTCAACGGCCAGAACGTGGCGGTGGTGGCGCCGCCGGGCCCGCGGGAGGAGCTGGCCCGCTTGGTGCGCCTCCAGAACGAGAAGCTGCAGCTGCTGGAGCGTCGGCTGGAGAGCTGCGAGGCCGAGCTCCGGGGGTGGGCGGAGCGCGGGGCCGGGGGCGGGGCCGGGGCGGGGCTGGAGGATGAGGTGCTGCGGCTGGAGCGGCACGTGCGGCGGAACGAGGTGGAGATCGAGGAGGAGGAGTTCTGGGAGAACGAGCTGCAGATCGAGGAGGAGAACGAGAAGCAGCTCCAGGAGCGGCTGCAGGAGCTCCGGGGCCGGGTGCAGGAGTGCGAGGCCAAGCTGGGCGACTACCTGGCCCGCGTGAGGGGCATGGAGGCTGGCCTGGAGGCGGAGCGCCTGCAGCAGGAGATGCAGGAGGCCCAGCAGGTGGACGAGGAGGAGCTGAGGGCCAAAGTGCAGAAGGTGAAAGCTGAGCTGGATCTACAGGCCCAGCACACAACCCGGCTGGAGACCAGCTGCAGAGCGGTGGAGAGATCGCTCGGACAGTCCGGCAAGAGGCTACAGGTGAGTTACACTGGCTCTCTTTATAGCAACAAAAGAACATAGATAGTACATAATGTACAGACCAAGCCATTCTGCCCATCTATAACATGAGAATACATAATGAGGAGAACGCACGGGTGGTTCTTGATCAATAAGATATCATCATGTCGCCTGGACATTTTTGGCAGAATGGCAGTAGCCTGCCACTGAAGACGAGCTAACGTTAGCTTGCTAAGTTGAGAAGCCTGCCTGACAAGGTCAGAAACTACGCTACGGTTAACCACATAAAGCAATTCTAGTTTTTAGTCCTCCAAGCTAGCTAGCTAACGTGAGAATTTTTTTTAAAAATGGGCCTGTGTGCTCCTGCTGGCTAACGTTATATGACAATGTTTGGAGACAACGCTAAACTACGGTTGCTCGTCCGGAGGGAATTATGGGACGTCGAGTTTTTAAACAGTGCCAGCGGTGGTATATTCACAAAATAATTCTAAAACGTAAAATATACTCGAAGCAGGTCCATAAAAACGACATAGTTTGCAAACAGGCGTTATATTGAAAATTCCGGTAAGACATAATCACTAGAAATGGTTTAAAAGTAAGTTTTAGTTAATGTCTATGCTCTAAATGAATGGGGAATTTACTTCCGAAACCAGTGTGACGTAGTCACTTGAGTACTCTATTCAACCCATCTAGAACATGAGAACATAAGAATGCATAATGAGGAGAACAGGCCGTTTAGCCTATCAAGCCTCCTTTATTTACAAACAGAAATAGAGCATGCGTCTGAACCTTGGCCCTGGAGATCCACAGGGGCTATTTTCAATTAGATTCAATAAAATTTTATTTGTACTGCGCTTTTCACAAAACAGCTTTACAGAGATCCGGGCCTTATTTTGGTTGTTACTCAACATTTAATCAACCAATGAGAGCAGATTATTTCACTCACCTCAACTGGTTTCTTGGGAACTGAATGAAAAACCAGCACACTTAGTGGCTCTCCAGGACCAGGGTCAATGACCCCCTAGGCTGAAGTGTCCGGTACTGTGTCAGACCCATCTGAAACCCCGAGGGTCTCTGCTGTCAAGCTGTTTGACTCAATGACAAAAATGATATCAGTGCACAATTTTCCTTGAACTAATGTTCAGTTAGGAATAGTGTTCATTGCAGTGAATAGTTTAATAACTTAATGAAGAGTATGGGATTGAGTGATGTCAGTCACATTCTTTAAATTCCTCTGTACTTCCTCATTCTTGGAGCTCGGAAACAGGAGGTTCCCGCTGTGTCTGCGGCGCTACGCTAGCTTTTGATGTTCTGTTTTCAACCGTTCTCCTTTTATGGATATGGCTGTAAGGAGCCGGCAAATCGGAAAACACTGAGATTCAACAACTAGCCGGGACAACAGTGCCACCATAACAAATAGCTGACAGACAGTCCTGATTAGTATGTAGACAAGTCTGCAGTTCCGGGGAGTTAAATAGGATTTAGGATTACGGTCACACCTGCATTTATACAAAGGTGAAAATACCAGAAAGCTCAGTCTCACTCCTGCTGCTCAGGTACACCTCCATTTACAATGGAACCTGATGGGAAAATAAAGGTGCAACACAGGGCTCTGATAACATTTGCAGGCGTTATTCCAAAATACAACCTTTCTCCTCTCTTAGGTTTAGCCGTTAGGCTGAGAGACTTGCGTTCTGTTCTTCAGAGCGGGCGGCGGTTTGAATTATTAGGTGAAGAGACTCTGCCGTGGAGGCTTTGACTTCCTTAATGCACTTAGCACATCTCCTGTGCATAGTTTGTCTAAACTGCATAACGGATCCTGGCAATATCCTGCAGGGGTCAAGGATACTCTGCCAACACGGCCCGCCACACAAAGGGAAGTTAATTCCCAACTGAATGCTTCTCTTTAAAAGGTGAGAGCGGGTAGAAGAAAAGACACAAAACAAAACAAAAATGAAGACTCTTAGAATGTTTGGGGAGTGAACAGCCCTAATAGTAGAACCCTCCTTCCCTGGGGTTGAGATGTGTTTACAGGAGCTTCCGTACTGCACAATGGAAAAATCATTTACAAGTCAAATAACAATAGACGTTTAAACCTTGTTATGCTGTCTTGAGGACAAATAATTTAGGAGCTTGCTTCTATACGGTTCAGTAGGTTGTGCTGATCATTTTACTGCACAGAGGCTTTCTGAAATAGGATTAATTATATAGGCCTATGGCTGTACTTACAGGAAGGTAATTAAATATCTACGTGACTGTGTGGTTTCACTGGGATATGTCCGATAGCCTCCTGCAGACGCATTCGTGTGTGGATGTCCTACTGTACCCAGATGGAGTTAAATAAGTATCCAAATTTAAAGAGAGAGAGACATTAGCTGTGGTTTTAAATGCACAGAAAATCCAGCTCATACAACACACTTGATGGCTCATTGATCAGTGCCAAAGGATGAGATTAAGGAAATGCAAATAGTGGACAAATAACTAATTATGGAAAGAAGGACAGTAGCCAATCAGGGGGAGAGTACTGATCTCTGTTAAACAGGGCAATGGTTCAGATTAAACTTTTCTGTATTTTCAAAAGGGCAATGGTTCAGATTTAACTTTTCCGTAATTAAGTTTTTTTTTCCAACAAGATCTATGGAACGGCAGCTCAGATTTCAAATTTTCTGCTGCGCTTCGGTTTAGTTTCCAGTGCATTTTCATTCAAGGTGTTAAGATAGCACAGCAAAATGGTTAAGAAGCTACAATGTACAAAAACGATTTGGGTCAAAAATAATGGAGAAGTGCAGGGAAACAGATTAATGGTTTGATTTGTATTTCTGCGTGAGCACAACCTCTTTGCGTTGCTGGGAGTGGGGGTACACCCGAATGCTGTACTGGCCTCCCGCTGGGAGATCTGAGGGCTATTCAACCCCCTATACCTGCTTTTCAAATTAAAATTAACTAGAACTAGGCTAATTATACCTGACAAACTTAACCTTGCATTTCAGTTTCCCAAAGGAACAGAACTGGAACTCAAGCTATTGAAGTAACCGGGTCATTTTCTGTCAGCCTGTGTTTGTGTTTGAACAAACTAGGGCTGTACCGAATAGTTCGAAGCTTAGAAGCTTCATTCATAACGTTGACATTCGAATTCTAAATCAACATTCGAATGCTGCAGCTTTTTTTTTTTTTTCTGCATGTGTCTATTCATTCTGTTTAAACCAATGGGTTTTTTCTTCACAGTTGCAGATAAAGATTAGGCTACACTAATATTATAGTATTATACTATTATAGTAAATGACTCGTCATTAAAAAAAAAAAAAACATTTATCATAAATGATGTAGCCTATCTGCATTCGCTTGGCGCTCGGCGCTCCATCAAGACGTCACCATCACTTTCGTACCAACAACGACTTTAAGAAGATGTCGAAGAAATCGCCAGTTTGGAAGCATTTTAAGATTGCTGATGATGATCCTAAAAAAGTGCAGTGCCAGTTATGCAAAGTGAAACTGGCATACCATCATTCTACTACGAATTTGGCAAATCATTTGAAAAGTGTAAGTTCTCTGAATTTTCTCTACTTGGCTAACGTTAGGTTAGATAACGTTAGCTCATGGTTAACTAGCTAAAATAGCTATGATGAATAAATAACTCTGCCAAAGATTTTGAGGAAAGAGTAGTAGGATAGCAAACTACAGAACAATTAACTTAATAAACGCAATATTTGCACAACTAATTGTGTGTGTATTACGGAACATTTAGGTGCATCCCCAGCAATGGAGTGCATCGGCGGCAACAGCAACACAAAGCCAAAGAACCCTGGATCAGGTGATGAAACCTCCTTTGTCCGAAAAGAGGAAAAAGGACATAACTGATGCGCTCGTGACATTTATTGCGATGGACATGAGGCCGGTGAACACGGTACATGGTGCAGGTTTTAGATACTTGATGGATAAGCTTGAACCGGGGTACACAATTCCAAATCGCCAAACAATCACAGAAGAGCTGACCAAAAAATACACTGAAGTGAGAGGAATTCTCTGTGACGTAATTAAAAACTCCTCCGCTGTTAGCTTCACCACAGACATTTGGACATCCCAACAAATGGAAGCGTATATGACCGTAACAGCCCATCTGATTACAGAAGACTGGAGACTTGATGGCTATGTGCTCGAAACAGCAGAAATGACGGAAAGTCATACGGCATTAAATATAGCACAGAGACTCGGAGAGGTTGCCGACGCTTTCCAGATACCGGATTCGAAAAGAGTCGCCGTTGTCCATGATAACGCGGCCAACATGGTCCGATGTGCTGATTTACTGCGCTCAGAAGAGTCGTGGGGAGTTGTAGAAGGAGTGAGGTGTGCAGGCCATACCTTACAGCTGTGCATCGCTGGAGCCATCAAACACGACCCCGTGTTGCGCACTGTTGCAGCATCCAGACGTCTCGTAGGACATTTCAAGAGAAGTGCGAAGGCAACAGCAGCACTCCGGGACAAACAAAAACAACAAAATCTTCCCGAGCATAAACTAATTCAAGACGTCGCGACACGGTGGAATTCCACCTGTTTCAGCTGTTTTATCAGATCCGAGCATCACCAAAAGGGCAGACCGCATCCTAGATCTGACGCCTCAACAGTGGATCGTGGCTGAAGAAACTGCTACTATTCTGAAACCTCTCATCACACTCACTGAACTGTTGTCCGAAGAAGACAATACCTCATTGTCCACAATTATCCCCATGCTGATGAACGTAAAACGACACCATCTGATCAATCGGGAGGAAGAAACTCCTGCTATCAGAGAGCTGAAACGGAAAATGGTCGAAGAGATTGACCAGAGATTTGAGCTGACACCATTGAATGTGACCAGTGTCCAGGTTCTGGCAGCTGCAGTCGATCCCAGGTTTAAACAACTGAAATTCCTTGAGAACGACAAGAGAAATGCAGCTTACATGGAACTTGCCAATTTAACTAGGCGCTTAACGCAGGCTGGGGCTGCAGTTAACCCACCGCAGCTGATGGAAAATCCGCTTGAGGGAACCAGTCGCTCACAAGAGGGAGCCGCAGCTCCAGCGGAAAATCGGAAGACTGACAAACAGAGAGATATTGACATGCTACTGAGTATGGACGAGGAAGTCGTCGAGGCGAACGAAATGAGCGAAATTCAGGATTACCTGAATGACAAAACCAAGGTGGATTCCGGGCCACTTTCATGGTGGAAGAAAAACTCTGAACGCTACCCAAAACTTGCGGTGACCGCTAGATACATACTTTGCATCCCAGCGACGTCAACTCCAGCTGAGCAAATTTTTTCAAAGGCAGGATTCATCGTGAGCAAAGCTCGAAGCTCACTTCTACCAGACCATGTCGACAAACTGATATTCCTGGCCCACAACATGAAAAGAGTTAGTAAGTCCTAGACCACTGGAAGTGGAAACAGTAGCTATCTCTTTTGGTAGGCTACAGTAGTTTGTGACATTGTTACATACAGCCCCCGTCCTTTGCACAATGAGTGAGTGTCGGTCACACCGAACTTATAGTCACCGGACTGTTCAGATTTTGAGTAAAAAATAAAAAAAAAGCAAACACTTTCATTTGAAATGTTCCGGTGTCATTGCCATTTCTGTCGTAGCATGTTGCTATAAGCCAAAGGGCGCAATTATTGTTTCATAATTATTTTATGCCCTTATTGGATTATTTTATGTTGACGAAACTGACGAGTTATATTCATTAAAGAAAGTTGATTAAAAAAAAAAAAGATTAATCACTTTATTCAAACTGAGGATTTTGTTTGAGGATTTTTTTTAATGATTTTTTTTGATGACGTCATAAAATATGACGACAGACATTCGAAGCTTCATTCGAAAACCTCAATAGAAGCTTCGAATGTAAAAAAATGACATTCGGTACAGCCCTAGAACAAACCCATTAGTTTACCCGTGTTTTGTACAGTTTCGAGCAGCAGTGTAGCCAGAAATATTCGTAGAGTTGGGCCTGCATAGACCTAGGTGGACCATAACTACCTAGCTGGGCATTCAAAATTGGGTGTGGTGGTTCAGCCAAGATAAATGGGTGGATCAGGGTGTGCCATGGCCACCTAAATAGTATCCTGGCCCAACCCAACCCTACACAGGTGGTTTTGAGACTCTGCCTTGTGTTTATTATATTGGTTTTTAACATATTTAAACATTAAAACCCTTCTTTTCAACAGGACCTTGCGTTTGTGTGATTGATTGACGTACTGATGTATTGACAGTTTTGATTGCTTGTTAGGTAGACTGATTGACAGTTTGATTGATTGACTGATTGACGGTTTGATTTCAGGAGAAGGAGCAAGAGTTGGAACAGCTGACCAAGGAGCTGAGGCAGGTGAACCTGCAGCAGTTCATCCAGCAGACGGGCACCAAGGTCACCGTACTGCCCGCTGAGCTTAGCGAGGAGGAGGCCATGCAAGCTGGCCTGGCTCCAGGTACAGCCCAGGGCATCATGGGTAACGCTACTGCTTTCACGGCTTCAAGTGCCACATCACGGTGCTTTATGCAAATACTTCAGTAGTTTATGTGCACTTACTGGTGCTGGTCAAGAGGAGAATAACTGCTATAATCATGAGCTAAAATAAGACTGCAGTTTTTTTTTTTTTTTTTTACTTAATCACAAGTGCCATACCTTAACACCTCATAACCTTCACAATTTTGCATTTTTAAATAACGCAAATTATTTAACATTTTTAAAAGGGTGATTTCAGGTTTTTAACTTGTTCTACAGCAAAGAAAAAACAAACAAAAAAACATGACAAATAATGAAGAGCATTGTGGCGATAATAGCAGGGATGGGCAAAAACACTTGTGACTAAATTCTGGAGGCGTCTGATGCTTTTCAGGTGGTAAAGAGGTAAAAACCATTAAAAAAATGTGATCAGTCCATATTACATATGAATTGCATACATGCAAATACATATTTCAAGTTCATGTACTTGCAACACTGGCCGTTTCTGGTTAAGATTACATTAATAATATAACCATAATAAATGTAATTGTGTGCTCTCAAATTGCTCACTGTTCCTGGCTCTCGGTTCCTCGTTAGTGGTGAATTCACAGTCCTCTGTGAATCGCCATGCCATGAATATAGGGATCAAACGTTAACAAGCGCCATTGTTCAGGAAAGGGATTGTGCACAGTTCATCAAGCCTATTATTTCTTCTTTTAAAAAAAACTATAATGAAACACTTGCACTTTGTGAGCAGAGCCTTAAGTGCTTGTGAAGAAGAGGAGATGTTTTTCCGCTGCATCGGTTTCTGGTAAAGAGACGAGTCAATCGATGACAGCCACGCGCGCTTTACTGCAGCGGTGTCACTCGCGGTCTCCGGGGCAACCGCTGCCGGGAGACTGCAGGGCTGACGGACTTCCTCCATCACTCATGCCACACTTTCTCGATTGCCTCGCCGGCTTACAAGGAGCGTCAAACTGAGGCTGTGGGAGAGAACACGCCGTAGCAACGCTGGCAAAAGCATAGTTCCGCAGCCCTCTTGAGTTGTTTTAAGATCTGTGTGCGCACTGTCATCCAAACTTTTGATAATAACACCTGGTTTGCCTTTACTCGTACAGCTGTAGCCTTGCTTCTGCCCCTCCAAAGAGAGAATGGCCTATACAGCATAGTCTGCTTTAATGATCCCCTAGTGTCAAAATTCACCTATTAAAAAAAGCTCATTTTCTCCACTTCCAATTGTGGCTACGTAAATTGCAGTAATGGAAACCCAAGGATAATTCCTCTGTACAGAAGTTTGCCGTCATTCATTAAGTGAATAAAATGATTGAATGAAAGACAAAAATTGCAATATCAGCATCGAAATATGAATAGTTCTATCGCCGTTGCGTAGAACTGCCAAGCTTGTGAGTGAAAACTCAGAACAGGTGAATGTTTTTAAAGGATTAGATAACACCCTTCCCACAGTTTTGAACAAAATGGCTGACCGGTCGGTAATAATAAAAATGTTTCACTTGACCAAATTTAGGTCGAGGCGCTACCCAAAAATACGCAAGCTGTAGAAAGTAGAGTGGGACACTCGCTCAAAAAAATAACAAAAAAGTTTTGTCATTACCTTTGTGGGTCAAAAACTTCACACAGTGAACTGATGGTTCCAGGCCGGTCAGTCATTGGTCTGCCCTGTGGTTTGTTTAGTCTACATGTGCTATACGTCTGTCTGTGTGTTTATTTAAACTCATGGTCTGATTTGAATGGGTTTGCACTTTCTCAAGCAATGTGCAGGCCGGGTTTATGTTTTGGATATGATCCGATGCAGTGGAGTCCGTGATTACATGGCCCACCACTGCCACTCTGTGGTCATTCTGAGTACAGCAGGTCAGGTGGCGCATTGCTTTCTCCTGGGTATGTGGCTGGATATCAGTAGCACAGGTTATGTCCAGAAGCTGAAAACAGCTACTCCCCTCGAGTTCTCCATTACTCAGATCCCTGCGGTACTTCTGCATGTATCACTTTAGCATTCTCAGACATAAATCGAGAAGGCGTACAGTAGTGGTCTGATTTCTGTAGTCAACATTTCTTTGCGATTTCTTTTGTGATTTTGATCTTCCTCCAAGTGACATTTGCCAAATTTATGTTAGGGCGTTGCTGCAAATGTATTACTCGACACACAGGCCTACAGTTTTAGTCCACAAACCATTTTTACGTCTCCATTTGGAATGTCACACAAACTTGAGAATCAACATTGTGTTCCAGAAGATTCATACTAACGGAAAAGGTTGTTTTCTCATTGCATTGCAGTTCCTGGAAAACATTTCCTGAAGAGTCTTACTCCTCCAGCTCAGAATTATCTCGCTTAATACATCAGAGTTTTAAATCCATACCCTGCGGTTGGGCACTATTTCAAATGCATGTATTGGGAATATACAGTCAAGCCGGAAAGTCTGCACACCCCTTTCACCTTCTCCATGTTTTATTATGCTACAGACATATTCTACAATAGATTGAGTTCATTTTTTGTCTCAAAATTCTACACAAAATAGCCCATAATGACAAAGTGAAAACAGGTTTTTAGACATTTGTGCTAATTTATTAAAAATCAAAATGTAAAATATCATATGTACACAAGTGTGCACAGCCTTTGATATGACACCCAAAAGTGAGCTGAGGTGCATTTTGTTTCCACTGATACTGCTTGAGATGTTTCTACAACTTAATTGGAGTCCACCTGTGATAAATTCAATTGATTGGACATGATTGGGGATTGCCAACACCTGCCTATATAAGGTCCCACAGTTGACAGTGCATGTCAGAGCAAACTCCAAGCCATAATAATAATAAATAAATAATGCATGGCATTTATATAGCACCTTTCTCGATACTCAAAGCGCTTTACAATGATGAGGGGGAAACTCGCCTCTACCACCACCAATGTGTAGCACCCACCTGGGTGATGCAACGGCAGCCATTTTGCGCCAGTATGCTCACCACACATCAGCTGAGGTGGAGAGGGAGAGAATCATTTTTTTTTAGCCAATTAAACTGGGGGATGATTAGGTGGCAGATTGAATGAGCCTGGGTTGGGAGTTTAGCCAGGACACCGGGGAAACCCCTACTCTTTACGATAAGTGTCATGGGATCTTTAATGACCACAGTGAGTCAGGACCTCGGTTTAACGTCTCATCCGAAAGACGGCATCTCCTACAGCACAGTGTCCCCATCACTGCACTGGGGCATTGGGGTTTATTTGACCAGAGGGAAGACTGCCCCCTACTGGCCCACCAACACCACTTCCAGCAGCAACTTAGTTTTCCCCAGAGGTCTCCCATCCAAGTACTAACCAAGCCCACAACCTGCTTAGCTTCAGCCATTCAGCAGGCGCAGATTGCATAGTGGTATGGCTGCTGGCTGGGGTCAAAGCCATGGGGTCAAAGGAATTATCTGCAGACCTCAGAAACAGGATTGTGTCAAGGCATAGATCTGGAGAAGGGTACGGAAAAATCTCTGCAGCTTTACAGGTCCCAAAGAGCACAGTGGCCACCATCATTCGTAAATGGAAGAAGTTTGGAACCACCAAGAATCTTCCTAGACCTGGCCGCCCGGCCAAACTGAGCAATCGGGGAAGACGGGCCTTGGCCAGGGAGGTGAGCAGGAACCCGAGGGTCACTCTGACAGAGCTCCAGCGTATCCTTGTGGAGATGGGAGAACCTTTCAGAAGATCAACCATCCAGGCAGTACTCCACCAATCAGGCCTTTATGGTAGAGTGGCCAGACGGAAGCCCCTCCTTAGTAAAAGGCACATCACAGCCCGCTTGGAGTTTGCCAAAAGGCACCTAGAGGACTCTCAAACCATGAGAATCAAGATTCTCTGGTCTGATGAAACCAAAATTGAAATTTTTGGCCTGAATACCAAGCGTCACGTATGGAGGAAACCAGGCACCGCTCATCACCTGGCTAATACCATCCCTACAGTGAAGCATGGCGGTGGCAGCATCATGATGTGGGGATGTTTTTCAGCAGCGGGAACGGGGCGACTAGTCCTGATAGAGGGAAAGATGAATGCAGCTAAGTACACCGAGATCCTTGAAGCAAACCTGCTCCAGAGCGCTCTGGACATCAGACTGGGGCGAAGTTTTACCTTCCAACATGACAACGACCCGAAGCACACAGCCAAGAGAACAAAGGAGTGGCTTCGGAGAAAGTCTGTGCATGTCCTTGAGTGGCCCAGCCAGAGCCCAGACCTGAATCCAATTGAACATTTGTGGAAAGAGCTGAAAATGGCTGTGTACCGACGCTCCCCATCCAACCTGACGGAGCTTGCAAGGATATGCCAAGAGGAATGGGCAAAAATGTCCAGAAACAAGTGTGCCAAGCTCGTAGCTTCTTTCCCAAGACGCCTTGAAGCTGTAATCGCTGCCAAAGGTGCAGCAACCAAGTATTAGGGTAAGGGTGTGTACAGATATGTAATTACAGATATGTAATTTTTGTCAGTAAAATAAAATTGCATATTTTCTAAAAACCTGTTTTCACTTTGTCATTATTGGCTATTGTGTGTAGATGTTTGAGGCAAAAAATGAACTCAATCTATTGTAGTATAAGTCTGTAACGTAATAAAACGTGGAGAAGGTGAAAGGGGTGTGCAGACTTTCCGGCTTGACTGTATATTTGCATGTGTTTTTCAGATGTAATACGGGTCAATCACCTTTTTTTGGTATGTTACAACTTCTGTGCCGAGCTGCCAATGCCACTATGTTAAGTTGATTGTAGTTCATACACACATTTATCTGGGTCGAGGGGGGGGGGGGGGGGGGGGGGGGGGGGGGGGGGGGGTTGTTGGTTG